>JAQZBX010035737.1:0-24452 GCA_029593785.1 Cabassous unicinctus
TTTTTTAATATTTAAGGTATCCTGGGTTGTTCTAGTACTGCAGTTTGTCCTCTAAAAGAGCAAGGTGGCTTTCAAGGCATTTGCTAGGACTGCTCCAGGTATGTGACAGAATTGTTTCAATTGTCCACATCTTTAGGTGAAATAAATCTAATAATTGGAAATAAGGATGTATGGTCTCTAAAAGATACTGGGACCACCTTCTCTACTTAAATCACACCACCATCATTAATCCTCCTCCCCAGAGTACAGAAACAATTCAAATGCTGGGAGTTTCCAACAAACCCATGACTGCATTTAATTCTCCCAATTCCCTTTCCTTAGGACATTTATAAGGCACTAATCAATTTTCACTACCGCCTCGGCCCTAATTTACCTTCCTGGAAGAGATTCCTTTGATTATTCTAAGCACACTTATCTTTCTCTTAAAAGGTGGAAATTAAGTTGGCACTCCTTGAACCATATTCAACAGACCAGGCTAAGGAATCAATTCCCATGCATATTCCTAACCTTTCAGGTGAAGAAATGATATTTAACAATCACCCTTTTTTGGATACTATTTCAACCCCTTTTAAGGTCCACACCTCAACTGATATGGGCCACATTATTTCTGCTTCATCTATCTCTGCCTACAGGGCCTCCTCCCAGACCTTGACTGAATTCAAAGCATTCTAACTTTTCCTCTCTCAAGACCAAATGTCAAATAAGAGGATTTTTAGGTTTTGCAGGATGTCATAAATATTGACTTCCTAATACTTCTTTGATGGCTCAAGCTTTATATTCCAACTTTAATCTAACCTAATTGAGCCCCTTAAATGGGGTGAAATTAGTCAATGTTCCTTCAATGAAATAAAACCCAGTTGGCTGGAAATACTGCTGTGGGCAACCTATTTACAAATTACCATTTTTACTCCTTGTCTATGAACAAGGAGGGAATGTCTTAAGCTTCCTTATACAAAAGCATAGAGACCAACATAGACCTCTAAGATATTATAGCCAGCAGTTAGATGCCTTAGCCAATGGAACCCCATGTATGAGGTGCACTGCTGCCACATCAAATCTTCTAGAATCATTTGAAGAATTTATTATGGGATCTCCATTAACTATTTATGTCCCTCATTTGTTGAAACCCTTTCTACCAACTGGTTAAATTTTTTTCAAATTCTCTTACTTTCCCTTCCCAATGTCTCCTTTGTTCATCTTCACAACATTAATCCTGATACTTCACTTCTTGGTATTTCTTAAGAAACTCCTTATAACTGCATGGCTTTAACTGACCAATTGTTAACACTTTTAATGGATTTACAAGAAACCCCAAATGATAATACAGATGTTATCTGGTATACAGATGGTTGCTACCATAAAGGGAACTCAAGAATCTATCATTTGGGATATGCTAATATGTATAATCTTAAAATAATAGAAGGAAATCCCTTACCTAATGAAATGTCATCACAGCAAGCTGAAGGTTTTGCCCTCAGGAGAGCTTCTGTAGTTGAAGAAGGAAAAACAGCAAACATATACAGAGATAGTGGTATGCCTTAGCGGTTTGTCTGTCAATGACAATATGTCCTGCAAAAGTTTCGTGGGCATTTGAGATCAGAAAGTGAAGCAAGCCTCTCCATATAGTAAAATAGTAGCATTTCATTAAGGAGGTTACAGACTGGGAAGCTGAGGCTGGGTGTTTGCAAGGTTTTTAGAGCAGTGTTTACACTGCCCAACAGGTTACAGATTTATATAGGGTAAGAGTAAAGATGGCACAGAGCCAAGTCAGGGTTTTCAGGATCATAAATAAGTCTCTTTGAGGTTACTGATACTTAGCAGAAATAGATTTAGTACAGAAAACTATCATGCTAAGAGATGTGCAAGTGCATTTTATGATGCACTTATGGGGACTTGTCTTTTCTAGGAATTTAGGGCTTCTCTGATTTATGGCATCACATTCCACTCCACAAAATTCCACTTTTAAACATTCTACAACCCTCTCTTCCCTGAAAATCCCTGAATAGCAATTGAATGGCACGTCTGGAGGCAGAATCCTCAATAAAAATATACGGCACAGATACTAACACATATGCCTGCTAATGTCAAGGGGAAAATTAATAAAGCAGATCCCCAAACTCTGTTAGGCTGAAAGGCAAGTCTGTTGAAGGTCTTCCACCTCCAGTAGAAATCTGCAACTCTCCACACAACCAGAACTCATTCTGCTTATGAATTGAAGCCGCATGGATTGCCCATTTCAGGAATTCATTTCATTTTTTTTTCTGGTAAAGATTAGAAATATTAACCAATGGTCAAAATACAAGATGTTTATTAGTAATTGACATGAGGAGGTGATGACTGTTCAGCAATCTGTAAGTTACAGGCCCATCTCCTGAGAATATAGTTCCTAACATTGATTTCTTCCCTAGGGAATTGTAGCAAATTTTAAGCCACAAGTGTTGTGTGGCATTGAGTAGTGCATTATATCATGGAGCTTGTGCATGAAGCCATAATGTGAGTCACTTCTGTCCCAGTTTCTATAGAGGAGGCTTTCTGTAAACTGGAGCAATGGAGACCTTCCACATATATGATAGGAGTCAGAGTTATTGCTAATTCCTTTCCCTGTACCCTAGTAATAAGAATGTCTATACACTTGGGTGACATTTATTGGTGTAAGCCCCACCAAATTTGGTGGGTGATTTTGGGTATGACCTGTGGCAATATCACTATGAGTCACTGCTTAGCTATAATTGGGAGAATACCTTGTTCTGGCCTCAGGGCTTACTGCTGATGGAGTGGATATTGGGGTCCTGAAACATTCATATCCTGAGATTCGTCCAGTCACCAGTCTACTATTTATTACCCTAATTTCTTCCTGTACTTGTGGTGTCCACCTATGCAGTCAGTTGTTTGAAGACAGCTAATGTAGGTGTTGTTTTAAAATACCATTCTTTGTTCCTATCAAATCAGTGGCCTGGTGGTTGTATGGCACATGAAAGTGCCAGGCAATTTCTCTATTTCTTAAATACATATTTTATATTTGTTAAAGATACTTAGATTACATAAATGTTACACAAAAAATATATGGATTCACATATGCTCCACTCCCCACAACTCCCACACCCTCCCACATAAACAACATCCTTCATTAGTGTGGCCCATTCATTGCAATTGATAAATGTATCCTGGGGCATTGCCACTCATCATGGACCATAGTTCACATTGTAGTTTATAATCTCTCACAAATAATTTTGCAGGCTGTGAGAAGATATATAATGGCTTATATCTGTCATTGCAATGTCATTCATTATGATTCCCAGGTCCTGAAACAACCCCTGTATTACACCTGTTTTTCCCTCTCCCTGCCCCCAGAGTATCCAGTGGCCACTGCCTCCATATCAGTGTTGTAATTTCTTCCATTATTAGAATCACAGTAAATCTATAGTAGAAGAGAATAAGTCCATTCTAGTCCATAGTTCATAACCCAATCCTGAGGATTCTGGGATGGTGATGCAACTCCACCTCAAATTGAGAGGGAGCTTGAATCCCATACAGCCAATGGATGGAACTCTCTTACTTGCAGTTGTAGTCTATCTCATTTCCTTGGTATGGTGGCTGTCAATACTCACCTTCCTGTTAGTTGTTCTGGGTGAGTCCAATGAACTGGAAAATAGTATTGCAACTCCACTGAGGTGCAAAACCTGGTTGGCACATGGACAGCCCAAAGATTCAAGTCTCTCATATTATATATTACTGTCATATTACATCCACCAACTCCAGCACCAAGTATGGGTTCCACTAGAAGGGACAGGTGAACCATATGTAGGGAAGCCAAACCTGAGTCCAACTCTGTAACTCTCAGGAGCACAAACTCCAAAGTAGGGCTCACTGACAAGGCACCAAACTCCAGAGATATCTGCCCTGACGACAAGACCTGAGTGCCTCCAGAGCCCTCAGGAGCCCCACTATTTGGAGTAGTATCCACTTTGGCAGTCAATGAGATCCTGCTGAGATGTGCATAAGCGTTACCTCTGGGATGACCTCGCGACTCACTTTGAAGTCTCTTAGCCCTATAAACTCATTTGTCTTTACCTTTTTCCCCTATTATTCAAGGATTTTTAAATGTAGTGGTTATCACACTCACCACACCAATTTCTATTTCTTGCACCTAGTCTTGTACTTAGTGACCTTTAAAATGGGTGCCTTGGTCACTAACAATGTGTTGTGGATACCCACACATACAGGAAAATTTTTCAAATCCTAGTATTGTTGAGGCTTGATTTGCTTGTCAACATCCAAAACCCGGCAGAATGCTTGAAGCAATATCTACAATGCTTGGTGTTTACTTTTTTCCATCAGACAGAGGAAAGGGTCCTAGATATTGTATTCATCAGCATTGCTTGCCTTGTATTCACTATGGTATCTGCCCCATATTATGGAGTAGAGGGTTCATCCATTGAGCACATGTTGGACAGGACTCACTGGCTGTAAACATATCACTATACTTCAAGGGCAAATGTAATCTTTTACATGCTTCACATACACTCTTAGGACCCTTCTGTCCCTATTTATAGTGTAGCCAATCTGCTTGATCATGATTTCCATCAACCCATCTAATTTTAGCTAATGTTTTGGCTTCCAGGTTTCCCAGATGCATGAGTGAAATGTGGGCTGGAATAAGCCAAATTGTTATTTTGGCATTGGTTATTCTTTTTTTACCCTAACCCAAATATCTTCTCAGAGGGCTTTACCCTATATATCCTAACTAGCTATGTTCCTTTTCTCTTATTGCCAGCATCCCATCCAGAGAATCAGACTATGACACACAGCCCAGCTGTTGGAGCATATGAAGATTGGTGTAGGCTCATGGACTATAACGATCCAGATGGCTCATTGCTCATCCCATTGACTGCTTTAATGCTCTCCTTCACCCATCCATATGGTGTTAATAGTTATTTGAACAGCTATCATGTGCCATCAGTGGTGTGGTCCTCTGCAGAAACCATCCGCATATTGGCATCTTCCAATGCGGTTCCTACTCATTATATTATTAATGCTGCTTTCTCTATTGCTGGAATGGGTGGTGTAGGAGAATTTGGATCCTCTACATATGTAACTGTCCCCAATAATTTATGTAACTCTTTATATAGTGGCTAGTATGGAGAGAACTCCATTGCTGTAAATAAGTATTTGATTTTTATAGTGTGCTAGCCTGTGCACAAACACTTTTAGACTGACTACAGGTGTCTTTGACTGCCATTTACACTTATTGGAAATGATATTCACAGTTATTGGCAAAGTCACTGTTATAGGCTCAGTTTGCATAAGAGCAACATATACTGCTAAGAGTTGTTTTTCAATAGGACTGTATCCGTTTTCTGTACCTGTTCATTGCTGGGACCAGAACCCAAGTGGCCATCCCTTCCTGCTTTCTTTTTGCCAGAGGACCCACCCAAAACCTTGTGGGTAGGTGGCAATATCCAATTCACAAGCTTGCCTTGCTATTAAAGGGCCCAGAGATTGGATGTTTTACAGCCTTTTGCTATAACTTTGACAGGGGTGATCTTTGACTTACCTGACCAAACTTCCTCCAGGAATTTTATAGACTGTCCATGCCCCTGGATCTAGGCATTTTTGGTGGCTCATCTTCAACATTACAGGCACTGAAATGGCAGGTGCACCATTTTTGGAGATGAAATAGTATAAGAAGTAAGCATAATATTGTCAATATAGTGAAACACAACAACACTTGTTGGCTTTTCCCTTTATGCTAGATCAGATGCCACCACTGCATGACAGATGATCAGGCTGTGTATGTGCCCTTGTGTTAAAACCTGGAAAGTCCACTGACCCACTTCCACTTAAATGCCTACTGACCTTGGCTATCTTCAGCTAATAGGATACTGGAAAGCTGTTAACAATGTCTAATACATAATGGAACTCTCTTAACTGGGCAAATAAGTTATCAAGAAACATTGAAATATTTGAAACTGTGGTGTGAATAGGAGGAACAATCTCATTTCTTTCTTGATAATAGACCTTCCTTCTCCAACTGTCATCAGGTTTTCTCACTGGCCATACAGGACAATTAAAGGGCTCTGTGCTGGTCATATGCTCCGCACTCTGGCCAGTTCTTGTAGGGTTTCATTGATTTCAGCATGTCCACCTGGGAGGCAATATTGTTTAGTATGTGTGACCTTCTTGGTAACTGGCAGGTGCACTCGGGACCAATAAGTAACACCTCATATGATTTATATCATCATGCATATGTGTAGGCAAAATTCACTGATGGTGACCCTTAATATATATTTGGGTATGGGAGAAATATATATGACACAATTTTAGAGGGTGACGCATCCCAGTTGTAATGTTTGGGTAGTTTGCACTACTCATATGGCTTTCCCCTCATATGCTTCTATCACGTTTAGAAGCCCATAGGTATTCTCATAGGGATTCTCATAGGTCAGTGTACACTGTGCTCCAATATCAATAAGGGCTACAATATGCAAATGGTTTTGTGGAGACCAGTGGATATCTAGCTCTATGTGAGGCCTTCTGTTCACCTGGTGTCACCCATATTTGCACGTTACTGTGGCCCCATCCCTAGCCTTCAGAGAAAGGGTTACCCACTCCCTTATACCAGACTTACTTTCCTCAGGAGCTGCTGAGGGAGTAATAACCAGTGGCACAGATATACCTGTAGGCAATAGCTGATATCTTTACTCCTTAGGCAGCTTTTGTCAGAGACCTACTAATATAACATTAGGTTGTTGTTTGTTTTTTTTAATGGGGAGACTGCAACAATTAGATCAGCCTATAATGGTTTAAGGTTACATGTATGGGCCCCCTCTTTCCCTTCCCTTGCAAGACCTCTTTGGTTAATTTCTTTACCCCGTTTGATCAAACTAATTCCATCTCACCTGGTTCTACTCTTGCTTGTGCCATCTGGTGAATGGGCTAGCCAACTACTGGGCTTAGAATATCTACTAATGTCCTATTCCAGGCTGGAAGCATGATTTGGAAGATGTTATCCTTTATACTGCCTGTGAACATTTCATCATCAGATCCACAAAAGTTCAGCATATGATGCCTACTAATTCTCTGACTATATTCTGTAATTCTTCTATAGATGACCATTTGCCTATTGTAAATGGTATATACCCTTCATTAGGCCAGACCAATTTTGCAGCTTAAATGTGCCATACTAATATTTTTTAAATGCCGTCTGGTCCTTGCTGTTCCTGGTGAAGATGCTGATGAAGAGAGAGAGATGTAATTATGCTGGCCATTATTGTCAATTTTATTCCTAGAAGCATAATACCATTTCCTCTTACATCCCACTGTCTAACCAAGCAGGTGTGCTCTCTCAACCTTTTTGTTTAAAGGTTTCTGTTAGTTCTACTAATTCTGCAGGGATATGCTCTTTCATTACTGTCTGATTTTGAGCAGGAATCTCTTCCTGTGTGTCATCAAGAGACCTGATTGCTTTCTTTTTTATAGTTATTAATGGTATTGCTTTTCCAGGCTCATCTTCAATTGCAATTTCCTCCTATCTTTATTCTTCTTCACTCTCCCAGAGATCCCATGCCTTTGAATCCCAGGTTTCCCTCTGGATAAATGCTCAGACCTGCCACTGTGGCATTATACATCCATGCATTCTGATAACTTTACATGTTATTACTTCTAATCATCCCTCTTTGGTTTGTACCTTTTTGCCAATACATTAGCATTGTTGGAACAGGCTAACCTAACATCATTTTCTAGAGCTAAAGACTTCTAATCTCCTTACATCAGCATGTGCTTTTAAAAGAGTTATTAGAGAATTTTCAGATTTGCAGAACAATCATGCATAAAATACAGGATTCGCATACACCACTCCAAGAACAGCAATTTGCATTGGTGTGGAACATTTCTTATAAATGATGACATCAAATTTTTATAATTGTACTATTAATTAAATTTCATGCTTTAACTCAAGGTTTTCTGTTTCTGTAGTGCAGGTCCATGGAATTTTAAAAAAAAATTATTCTGTTATCATATACATGATCTAACATTTCCCTTTTTAAGCATATTTAGATATATATTTCAGCGATGTTAATTTTGTTCACCACGTAGTGTTACCATAACCACCATCAATTACTAATATATTTCCATTATTCCAAATAAGAACATTGCACATTTTAAGCCTTAACTTACCTTTCCATATCCTCACCCTATCCCCGAGTAATATATATTCTAGATTCTGACTATGAGTATGCTCATTCTAACTTGTCCAAATCAGTGATATAATACAATGTTTGTCCCTTTTTCCTGGCTTATTTCACATAAACTTATATCTACGAGGTTCATCCATGTTGTCACTTGTATCATAATTTAATTTCATTCTAAGGTAGAAAAGCATTACATTGTATGCGTATACCACATTTTATTTATCAGTCCATCAGATGATGAACACTTGAGCTGCTCCCATATTTTGGCAATGCTAACCATTTGCATCATGTGTAAATGTATGTTTGAGTCCTTGCTTTCAATTCTTTTGGGTATATATCTAGTAATGGGATTGCCAGGCCACAAAGTAGTTCTATATATAGCTTTTTGAGGAATTGCTAGAGTGTGTTCCACAATGGCTGCACCATATTACATAGTCACCAGCAATGAATGAGAGTCCCTATTTCTCCACATCCTCTTAAACACTTGTTGTAGTTTTTTTTATAGCAGATATTCTAATTGGTGAGAATAGTATCTCATTGTGGTTTTTATTTACATGTCCTTGATGGGTCATGATGTTGAGCACATTTTCATGTGCTTTCTGGCCATTTGAATATCTTGTTCAAATCTTTAGCCCATTTTTAAAATTGTGTTGCTTCTATTTTCCTGTTAAATTGAAGGATTTCTTTATATAGTCTGGATAGTAACCCTTTATCAGATATGTGGTTTCCAAATATCTTCCCCTATGGTGTAGGTTATCATTACCCTTTCACAATAAAGTCCTTTGAGAATATAAAGTTTTTAATTTTTACAAGGTCCCATTTATCTATTTTTTCTTTTGTTTCTTGTGCTTTGGTTATATTTAAGAAACAATTGCTTAACACAAGGTCTTGAATTTGATTGCCTACACATTCTTCTAGGGGTTTGATAGTTTTAGCTTTTACATTAAGGTCTGTGATGCATTTTGAGTTGATTTTTATATATGGTGTGTGTTAGGGGCTCTTCTTTTTTTTTTGCAAATGGAGATCCAGTTTTCCCAACACCATTTGTTGAAGAGGCTATTCATTCCCAATTGTGCGGTCTTTTCTACCTTGTCAAAAATCAGTTGGCCAAAATATGGGGGCTGATTTCTGAGCTCTCAATTTGATTCCATTGGTATCTACACCTGTCCTTGTGCCAGTTCCATGCTATTTTGATTATTGTGACTTTGTAATAAGTTATAAGATCATTAAGTATGAGTCATACAAATTCATTCTTCTTTTCAATGATGCCTTTGTCTATTTTGGGTACCATATCATTTCATATAAAGTTAATGATTGGCTTTCCTTTTTCTGCAAAGATGGTTGTTGGAGTTTTGATTGGAATTGTTTTGAATATATAAATTGCTTTGGGTAGTATTGATAGCTTAATGATATTTAGTCTTCCAATCCTTGAACACAGAATATCCTCTCATTTATTTAGATCTTCTTTGATTTCTTTTAGCAATGTCCTGTAGTTTTCTGTGGAAAATTTCTTTACATCCTTGGTGAGACTTGTTCCAGGATATTTGATTCTTTTGGTTACTATTTTGAATGGAATTCATTTCTTGATTTCATCTTCTGATTGTTTATTGCTTGTGTATAGAAACGCTACTGATTTTTTTGTGTTGATCTTGTACACCACCACTTTGTTGAATTCATTTTTTAGCCCTGGTAGCTTATTGTGTATTTTTTAGGATTTTCTGAATATAGGATCATATCATCTGCAAAGTACTAAGGTTTTGTTTCTTCTTTTCCAAATTTAATGCCTTTTATTTCTTTCTCCTGCCTAATTTCTCTGGCAAGAGCTTTCAGTACAATGTTGAATAACAGCAGTGACATTGGTTGTCTTAGTTTGCCAAAGGACTGACAATACAAAGTACTAGAAGTGGGTTGACTTTTGTAATGTGAATTTCATTTAGGGTAAACCTTGCCATTTTGATGCCATGAAATATTCACATCAAAGCATCATTTGAGATGCATTCTTCAACAAAATCTGCTACTGGTGATCCTGGTGTCTTGCCACATTGTGAAGATGGCAGTTGTTCTCTGCTGAGGTCCCTGCCTGAGACTCCAGAATCTACTATCTCCTGGAGCACATCTGTGAGCAACCAGTCATAGGACTTGTCTCTTTCCAAGTCTACTTTCTCAGTCTCAGCTGTTCTTTTTTCTTCCAAAGATCAGTTGTGGACTATCAGTCATATGGCTCCTTCTTCAGCTTTGAGCTTCTCCCTGGGTGCAGGCTCTTAGTGAGTTAATGAGTAGGCTTTCGTTGCTAGCAAACCTCATCCTCTTTCATGGTAGAGTGAAAAATGTCAGCTTCCATTCTCTGTCTTTCTCTATGTCTACATTTATCTAAAGCTCTAGCAAGAGGGTGGAAACCCAGCCTGAGACACACTTCACTGATGTAGTACAATCTAAAGTGTCCAAAACCCACAGGAATGGATTAGTTCAAGAACATAATATTTTCCATTTTGGAATTCATAAAAGAACTTCAAACTGTCACAGTGGGCATCCTTGTCTTGTTCCTGATCTTAGAGGGAAAATGTTCAATCGTCCACCATTAGTTAGGATGTTAGCTGTGGGTTTTTCATATGTGCTCTTTATCATGATGAAGAACTTTTCTATTCCTAGTGTTCTAAGTGCTTTTATCAAAGAAGGGAACTGTATTTTGTCAAATGCCTTTTGTGCTTCAATTAACATGATCATGGTTTTCTCCCCCCTCCATTCTGTTAATATAGTGCATTATATTGATTTTTCCCATGTTGAACCAACCTTGCATACCAGGGATTAATCTCATTTGATCAAGGTGTATAATTTTAATATACTGTTGGATTTTGTTTGATAGTATTTTGTTGAGGATGTTTGTATCCATGTTTATAAGAGATATAGGTCTGTAGTTTTCTTTTCTTGTGGTATATTTTTTTTTGTGGGGGTAGTTGCTATGAGGGTGATGTCCTTATAGAATGAGTTAGGAAATGTTCTGGCTTCTTCAAATTTTTTGGAAGAATTTGAGCAGAATTGGAATGAATTCTTCTTGGAATGTTTGGAAGAATTCCCATGTGAAGCCATTTGGTCCTAGGCTTTTATTTGCTGGGAGGTTTTTTATTACTGATTCAATCTCATTCCTAGTAATTGGTTTCTTTAGATCTTCTATTTCTTCTTGAGTCAATATAGGTAGTTTGTGTGTTTTGGGGAATTTGCCCAATTCATGTAGGTTATCTAATTTATTGGCATATAGTTGTTTTTTGTATTCTGTTAAAGTCATTTTTATTTCATTGGGGTTGGTAGCAATGCCCCCTTTGCATTTCTGATTTTCAATTTAGTATCATCTCTTTCTTATATTGGTCAGTCAAGCTGACCAAAGTCCATTTTATTGATATTTTCAAACAATCAACTTTTTGGTTTTTTTGCATTCTATTGTTGTTTTTTTTTCTTGTTTGTTAGTTTCCTATTTCATATATATCCATTATAATCTTTGTTATTCCCTTCCTTCTGCTCACTTTATGTTTAGTTTGCTCCTCTTTGGCAAGTTCTTCCAGGTTTGAGTTTAGGTTTCTGCTTTCAAGCCTTTCTTCTTTTTTTAATGTAAGTTTTTTAAGCTATAAGTTTCTCTCTTAGCACTGCCTTTGCTAATCTCATAGGTTTTGGTATTCTGTATTTTCATTTTCATTCACCTGAAAATATTTCCTAATTTCACTTCTGATTTTCTATTAATTCATTAGTTGTTTAAGAGTATCTTGTTTAATTTCTACTTTTTTGTGAATTTCACATTTCTCTCTCTTTTAATGATTTCTAGCTTCATCCTGTTGTGGTTGAAGAATATACATTGCCTGGTTTCAATACTTTTGAATTTATTAAGATTTGTTTTATGACTGAACATACATTCTATCCTGAAAAATGATCCGCATGCACTTGAGAATAATGTGAATTCTGTTTTCTGGTGAGTTCAGTGTTCTATATAAGTCTGTTAGCTCTAGTTGGATTAGTTTATCATTCAATTCCTTTACTTCCTTACTGATCTTCTGACTATATGTTCTATCCATTATTAAGAATGTTGCACTAAAGTCTCCTACTATAAATGTGAAATCATCAATTTCTCCCTTCAAATCTGTCAGTATTTGATTCATATATTTTGGGACTATGCTGTTAGTTGCCTATATATTTTTAATTGTTACATATTCCTATTGAATTGTCCCCTTTATCAGTATAAATTGACCATATTTGTCCCTCATAACTGCTTTTTACTTGAAGTCTATTTTATCTGATATTAGTATACCTCCCCCAGATCTCTTTTGGTTACTATTTGCATGGTATCTTTTACATCCGTTCACCCTCACCTACATGTATCTTTGAATTTAAGTTGAATCTCTTATAGGTAATGTAGAGTTGGGTCATGCATTCTGCCAGACTCTCCTTTTTGACTGGAGAGATTAATCCATTTACATTTAAAGTCTCTGTTGGTAATATGAAACTTTCCTTGACCATTTTGTTTTTTAGCCTTTTAACTGTAGTAAGGTTTTGTCCCTCACCTCCATTAAAGCCGACTTTTACATTTATTTGCTTTTTTTGTGTTTTACCATATTGCACAACTTCTCATTTTTATCTGTATACATTTTCCTTGTTGTTACTTTGGGTTTAAAATTCAACATCCTAAATATATTATAAACTTACTTGGTTCAATACCAACTTAACTTCAATAGAATGCACATATACTTTTCCTACACCATTCTGTCCCCCCACAAATTTTTGTACTTGTTATTGCTAATGTCTTTGTACATTGTACATAAAAAACAATAATTTATCATTACTTTTAATGCATTTGCATTTTACCACCTGTAGGAAGTAAGGTACATACCACTGTCTAGTGTCCTTTCCTTTAAGTCTTAAGAATACCCTTTAGAACTGTTTGTAGTGCAGGTCCAGTGGTAAGGAACTCCTTTATCTTTTGTTTATCTAAAGATATCCTATTCGCTCCCTCTTTCTGATAGAGGTTCTTGCAGGATAAAAAATTCTTGCCTGGCAGTTGTTTCCTTTCAGTGCTTTAAGAATTTTATCCAACTGCCTTCTTTATTAGTAGTATTATTAATTATTTTTATTACTAATATTATTATCTTAGCCTATGAGTTTCTTGTCTTCATTTATAAATTAAAAATTGTTAATCTTACAGAACATGCATGCATAACATACAGGCTCCCATACATCACCCCACCACCAGCACCTTGCATTCTTGTTGAATATTTGTTACAAATGATGAAAGATATCATCAAAATATTAGTACTAACTATAGTTAGTAGAGAAATTTGAGTTATCTTCTTTTGAAATGATAACACAGAAACCTAAGGAAATTATAGAATATATGAGCCCTGCCTCATAAAAGAAAATATGCTAACTTATTGCCAATAAACAATCAAAACATTAAAGATAAATGAATCCCTGGAAGAGCAAACGTTTTACAGTGTACTCTTGGGACACAAAGATATCCAAAACTGCAATCTTCAGCCTGGTAATTTGTATATTGGAAAAGATATCTCCAGAAAGATACACTCAACCTGATTAGAAAGGACCCTACTAGGCACTTCTAACTTAATTGTGTGCAGCTAAATTAGAAAGCATTGATTCTTGGATTCACATTTTTCTTAAAAGAAACTTCATACCCTGCCTGGAATTCCATACTTACTGGACATCTAAAGTTCAAAATGACTAAGGATTAGAATCAGAGAGCATCTGACATAGACACTATCTCAAGACTCCAGACCAGGTCTGTACAGTTAATACTGGTAATCTTAGGCTTAAGTCACCCAAAAGTGAATGGCATCTGATGAAGAGAGCTAACACAAGAACCAGGACAAGACTTGATTTTCATCAAATGAAATAAACTCAATAATATTCATTATTATCTGATTAGGTCTCATTCACATTTTTTATCCCATCTTCACCTCAGTACATCTTTGTTGCTCCAATAATGAATATTAAATCCTAACCAATTTTTAAATTTTCTTTCTTACCCTTACTCTCTTCGCAGTCCCTTGTCATTCATCATCTTTTTTTCCCAGCAAGACAATGGACTGATCATGTAGGAAATCTATCAAATTGCTGGATCTGTGCTAATTTAGACTCCCCATAAGGGCCCCATTTATTAGCCACATTCATAGGCATTCAAACCTGGAAAACATTAAAAATTTCCAAGAGAAAATGCAAATATTACATAAACAAGTGAACACAGCACCTTATGACTTAGTTGGTTAAATCATAGATCTTGGAGTAACTGGATTCATAGCATATTTCAAACCTTGCTAATTCTTTTTTTTTTTTTCACTAATCTTTTTTTAATGTTACTAAAATATCTCTTACTCATTGTTTCATCAGAATTATACACACCACCACTTCTTATGTCATGCTGTTACCAGATTTTGTCTAGGTTCTTGACTATGCTGTAGAAATGAATTTCAACGGCATATCAGATTAATTACACCCCTCATTGATTAATAAATGGTGAGAAGAGAAATGGGAGAAAATAACAGATCATAGGTCCCAGTTAGAGAGGATTAGGCTGAAGAGTGATAAATAGGACCCATTTACAGGCTACAATTTCCCATTATACATTATAAATGTCCAGGTTTTATTTGCATATTGATCCAGACAAGGGCAAAGAAGGCTAGAACAGAGTTCCAAAGGCAAGAGAGATATTCAGCCTTTGCACCTGCTTTTTGAACCATTAATTATTCTATCCCATTGCTAATGGCATGGGAGGAGTCCCAGCTGTTTGCTGTTTTAATTGATTACCCCACCCATCAATCCCCCAGAAGGACCCAATGATAATGTCCCTGGAGTTATCCATGGCTTCTGGCTTCTGGAGGAAATCTCATTCATGAGGATTTTCCAGAAGCCATTTTGGGGCTATTGATATCCAAGTGGCCTGCTTGTCAGGTTCCAGATTCATATATTGATTCCCTATTTTAATAGCCTGCTTCAGTGCTATAGTGTCAAAACCTTGATCTTGAAGCTTGCTTTTATGAAACTTATTTCTGTAATGATGAAACTAAGCCTAATTATAATTATAATTAATGCTTGAGTTATGCCCTGAATGCCTCCTTGTTGTTGAAATGTGGGCCCTTTCTAAGCAAAACTATGAAAAGAAACTCACTAATTTTCCCCTACATGGGCTATGACTCTCAGGGATGATTATCCCTGGTGCAGAAGGATTAATAACAAATGTTAGTCAACAATGCTTTTGGAGAAAGATCTTGATGAAAACGGGGAAATGTAAAAGGAAATAGAACAAAATTGAGTTCCTATTGCTAAAAGACTTGAAATGGTGTCAGGAGGTCATTCTGGAGGTTACTCTTATGCAAATCTCAGCCAGATATCACAAACTGCCAAAATATGAAAACTTCAAACAACAGTGTTCCTCAAAACACTAGTGACATCTGGACACCTTGAAATGATAAAGAACTCAGTAAATTAGTTAATCTGATGGAAAATAGAAATACTCCAAATAT
This sequence comes from Cabassous unicinctus, assembly GCA_029593785.1. Lineage (NCBI taxonomy): Eukaryota > Metazoa > Chordata > Mammalia > Cingulata > Chlamyphoridae > Cabassous > Cabassous unicinctus. Next base: position 15,707 of record JAQZBX010035737.1, read on the forward strand.
CAACCAATCACAAAAAATTTATCTTATTCTTTATCTTTACAAATCCTTGCCTGGAAGTGCCAAGATGAGACACAATTTGGGTTTCTCCCTGAATCTGTGCTCCACAAATTGCAATTCTAAGACACAAAATAAATACCTTTGTTGCCTTGCAGCTTAGTTTGCAATATCTCAGCTAAAATGTGCCTGTAATTGATGGGGAAATAGAAAATGAAAACAAAATAATCTGCCAAACCAGAAAACCTCTCCACTAAGATAGAAGAGAAAGAAAAACAATTTTATTATTGAATAACCATTAAATTAGAAGGTGCTAAATCATAAGTAATCTGCAAAGAAATTGCAAAAGCAGGCAGAAACCTTATGCTTTTTATGTGACTAAGCAGATACAACCCATTACATACACATTTTTCATAAATTCAGAGCTAGAGGCAGCTTTAAAATTTGGAACCAATAACATACTTCACCCCATCCTACTGAGTTATGCTCATCTCTTACCAGTTAAAATGGAGATATTTTCTTTAATTAAATTTCAATCAAATATATTCCTTCATTGAAGAGACCTTTTTGTGTGGTAAAATTTGCAAGAGATTTAACCATTTATATATATTTCAAATTTGTATATATATATTTCAAAACGCCAGAGAACAAGATTTAAAATTATGGGTTTCTAATGCAAATCCCAAAAGAGATGTAAAGGAGGAGGACATCTTCTCCCTTATGTCCAACAAGAATAATAAATCTATTCCTCTTTTTAATTTGTGTTTGCAGTTACATATCACACAAACACATAGAGATAAGTGCACTTCTTAATGATGTTAAGGGGAATATATAAAGTTAAAATCAAAAAAGTTGCATGTCAATTATCTTGGATTTTGCACCTAGATCATGTGAACAGGTTTGGGGCTAAGCCTACCATTTGACTAAAAGCCAAAGTCTTTTTCCATGAAGTTACCTGGTGTCAGAGGACATCCATTCCATTAATGGGAAAAGGATTGTCTTAGGAGGAACAACCAAGAAAGAAACATCTTTTAGTCAAAATGACCAATTTTAATAATTAATGGAGCAATTACTTCTTTTATTAATCCTCTCCCCAAGCACGTCACTTCCTGTTGGAACCCTTTAAACCATGAGTGCTTCCCAGGCTTCAAGGGATTTGGGCACCCATGTCCAACAGAGCCAGGTGGTTTTGTAATATTTGGAACCCAAAACACATTTAAAAAGTTAAAAGCGTATTATCTGTCAGAAGGGGTCTGCTTACATGACCATTGAATCCCTATGTTGGAATGGGTGGCTGTCTCTGGTATTGATTAGGTACAGGCATAGAAGTTAAGACTGAATGAAGGGCAAGACTGCCATGGATTATAAAGTAGCCATAGTACATATTGTAATTGCTCCACCAACTTACCAGAGATCACCCAATAAGCTGTTACATTTTTAAAACCAACTAATTCACAATTTAATACCAAACACACTACACACCCATATTTCCAACCTTTTACAGCACATAAAACATCATGACCAAGGATGTTACAGGGTTCTGACAGGGAGAGCCAATATCAGGGAGTGGTTTTAAGAAACCTGTCTACTAAAAAATATTGGAATAGGAGTAATTTAAAATGTTCAACACATATTAAATGCATAACTGATTCCAAATCACCCTTTTGTATGCGATGTATTATAAGGTATAAAAATTGTCAGCCTCCACTGGAATGTTAATTGATACCCAAGACAGTCAAAGTCTCCCATAATTCAATATCCCACTATTTTCTGGTTGTACCAAAAAACAAACAAATGGCAAATGATTTCCTCTCTTGAAGAAAAGCATTTACACTTAAATTAAATGGGATGAGGATGGATCCCAATCTCCTTAAAAATGTTTCTTCTATAACTACTGAAAAACTTGCATCTGCACAATAGCTGATAAAAGTAATCCTCTGGATTGTACAGGAAGGGAGAAACAGGGACCACTGATAAGACATGGTACACAGTATTAACCAGATTGACTTCTTTCCCTCCTGCTTCATCAGAGGCTGGACTCCTCATTTTTAGGTTTTCCATTTTCTGCAGGCAGAAAGTCATGAGAAAAACAAGGCTTCCTGGAGGCTTCAATGACCTTAGTGAGTGTACACTGAAATGAGTGTTTCTCATCTAAGGTATGTCAAAGTCAAACTGGGAAATAAGCAAAGCTCTGAAGTAAAGGAAAATGTAAACTGTATTTTAAAGCATTAGGAATAATTTGGTTATAAGTCAATAATTAAAGGAAATGAAATTCTTGTGCAAAACTGCATGGTCACCGTGCAGATTAATTAGAAATAGAATTCAAAGAGATCTTTCAAATATACTGTTGTTTTACAGTTAAACTTATATTGTAAGAGAATGAGAATTATAAGTAGCATTATTAAATTGTGTGCTTCTGTGTCTAACTCTCTATTTCTATTGGTTCAGTGTATATTTTCATACCTCGGGATGAAATGTAAGCTTAGTGTAAAATTTTTATCTACTAGGCTGGGAAATTAAGAATCATAGTTTATCCTGTAATTCCCGCAATTTAAACCTTTGTAACAAACTTTGAATAAGGGTGGTTAATAATCCTATTACCAAATTTCAGTTAGTAAAGGAAATGTCTTTGAAAGTTATAGAAAGATCTTTAAAAGAAATTAGGGAAGTGGATGTGGCTCAAACAGTTGGGCACCTGCCTACCACATGGAAGGTCCCAGGTTCAGGTCCTGGTGCCTCCTAAACAAGATAAGCAGACACTGCACCTGCCTCCACAAGCTAGAAGCTGTACCTGCTGCAACAAGCAGATGCCTAAATGAACAGATGACACAAGCCAGCAGATGCTGCAACCCATGGGGTGCAGAGGTGGTTCAAGCTGTTGGGCACTCCCGTACTATGTCAGAAGGTCCAGGGTTTGGTTCCCGGTACCTACTGGAGAAGGTGAGCAAACAATGAGCAGACAGATGAGAAAACCATCTGGGAGGGGTGGATAAATAAAACATTTAAAAAATTATCTGAAATGCAAATTAAACAATTATAATATATTCCCGCACCTAGCAGTCAGTATGGTTTTTAAAATTATTCACAGTTTTAGAATTTTTTTTAAAGAAAAGAAGTTTTACCCTCCTATAAAGGAAGGGAAAAGAACATTCCTTGCATTAACTATAATGATTTCAATTTTATTTAACTTGGGTGTTGTCTTCCTAGGTTTATAGAGTACCAAGTAACCAAATTAACATTTTATGTATTAAATCTTTAAGATGATGAAAATTGTACGTTCATGCTTAATGAAATTAAGATAAAGTAAATTTCATTGGTTACTAACTGTAATTGAATAAGCTTATTTAAATATAAAGAAATTACTCTATGGGGTTAAATGTTACTTAAAGGAAGTTTATAAAACGCATTGTCTAATATGAAGTATTTAAATGGATAACTCCAGGAAACCATTATTAATTAGAAGCCTAAATTGATATTAATAACAAAATGCAGCTTCATAACAGAGGAACCTGCCAAAAGCCACTGCAATAAATGAAAGTACACTTACTAGCAAGTCTTTCATCCCACCCTTGGTAGTGCAGGGAAGTTCTGGTCCTTCCCAGCTCCTGGAATGCCCTCACATTGTGCCAGCACCCCCCCCCCAGGGTTATTGGCTGGCAGGGGCAGAACAATTACTTTTATTTGTTTTAGTTTTTGTTTTTTTTTGTTAGGCCAGTAAAAAGAATTTATATGTGAAATTGAGGAAATAACAGAGCATGCAGAGAAATGGGAGAGAAAGGCTTGGTGTGGACCCCTCTAGGCAGAGAGAGCCAACAAATACTTTTAATGTCTGGTCTAACTGTGTAACTCCCTGACCATGGTGATAAAAATAAGACCACTTAATAGGCAAAAAAAATTCAAGCCTGCCCCTTTTCTAGGAAAAATCACACATTTGGCTTTGTAGCTTCAATCTCTGGAAACGAGGTCCAGGCATCTCCCAAGTCTAGATCACCCTGGCAATGCCCAGCAGAAAGGGCTCTGTGACTTTGGAGGTGAATTAAGAGCAGCAGCTCCAAATGTCTCCTAAAGCTTATGTGACCCTTGAATGGTCAGCGTTTCATAACTTTTTAGAGGGACAAGTATTTGGGGAGCTGCAGCTTGGAGGGTAATAACTTATTCAGACTTGAGCACTGGGACAGCAGATTGGCTGACAAACACTTGTTCATTTTTCCTAGAATAATGGTCATGGTCTCTAGTGTACCAGACTTTGTTCACTGAAGCATTGAAGAAGGAGAAACTGATCCTCTTCTGTAACACATTATGGCCACAGTATGACCTAGGAAATGGTGCTCTAAATTATAACCGTATTTTCAGTAAGACCTCCTGTGTAAAAGGAAAGGGAAGCAACCAGAGATTCCATATGTCCTTGAAAATGGCCAGCAATGGCTTGCCAACAGAACTGTAAATTATAACCCTATTTTTCATGTAGACCTCCTGTGTAAAATGGAAGGGAATCAGTCAGAGATTCCATATGTTGAACTGTTTATGGCTCTATCTCAGAACACAAGTTGAAATGGGTCTTGAAAGTTGTGTAATGCTCTGGAAGTGAAACCATCCCCAGAAAAGAGAAAACCTGAGAAGGAGTGTGATATCCTAGGTGATCCCTTCCTCAGTTATCCCCCTCATTGTATCTCCTTTCCTGGAGCCTGAGATTCTGAAGCCTAAGGCCCCAAGCCTAGAGTCCCCTCAACCTAATGCTCCCTTGGAGTCATGTCCAGCCTTCACACCCCATAGCTAGCCCAGCAGGAGTCACCAGGAGTGGTACATCTTTTCACCCAACCAGGGGACCTGAGAACAGCCTCTGCCCCATAAATGAAGTAGTAAATGGAGATGCAGTTAAAATTAGTGTCCATGTTCCCTTCTCCCTGAAAGATTTAGCTCAATATAAAAATAAAAAACAACAGGTGGGATGATTTTCGGAGGGCCCAGCTGAATTTACTGAGGAATTCCAGCAGCTGAACCTAAATTTTGAGCTAACATGAGGAGATATGCATGGTCCTTTTGCTGCAACCCTGACATGGTGGTAAAGAAAGATAATCTTGATTCCATTGGGAATCTTATATTTAAACAAAATAATGAAGAAAGCAGTTTTTCCTGTATTGGAAAGTAAAATACCTGTTAATTAGCATAATCTTGGCAAAGGTATAAAAGTAAAAAGCAAAGGATAAAAATAGTTTAAATTCATTAAATATGTTATTGTCAAACTCTCTTGTGCATTCAAGTCAGGCCCAAATACAATGCATGGGTGCCTCTCCATTTGAGTTATGGACTAGGTTTGTCACTGACCCCAAAAGTAATAAAGATATCTGCCACATCTCTGATTATGCTTCTGAGGAGGATGGAGAGTGTATTGAAGTTTTGGACTACTGCAGCAGCCAACAATGGCTCAATATGCCCAGATTTACAATGGACATTGCCTCTAGACCGGCTCTGTTTCATAGCACTGGAGGGCACTATGAACCAGGCCAGTGAAACACTGGGGCCCTGCCTTGCTAGCTTCTCTCTGGGATCAACAGTGCTATAGCACGCTGGCTGTGTGAAGGACATACAAAGTGGAGCTAAAATTATGAGAGTAATGTGAGTGGAATGTAAACCAACACAACTGGCATTAGGAGTTGCTCCCATGGAGAGATAACATGTATGGTATTGCACACCTTGAGCTTAGATCTATCAACTGAAACTCAAAGAGAAACTTATGCATTGGTTAGTTCATTAAATAGTATTAAGTATTGTACATATATGCTTGATGATTATGATGATATCTTTTCTATTCTAGATCATATGCAGAGGGATAATGAATGTGTTAAAAGTCCTGGTAAAGAATTCATTTTCTAAGTAGTTAATGAATATGCTTATAAGATAAAGGAATGGCACTCTTAAGTACTGTATTGATTTTCTTGCCATATGCTTGTCTTGTTGATGCCTGTACTGTCTTTGTGAGTTGTGTAGATCAGTGCCTCTCTTCATAACTCTCCTAGCTCTCCTAGGCATAACCACCACCATGAAAATTTCGGTTGGTAATTTATACCAAACCCAGTGAGTAAACAACAATCTCTCCCTGGTGTTAACCAACAGCATAAAAGAACTCAAGAAAGGGTGTCATTTCCTATCAACTTATGGAGGATACAACCTCTGAAGGCACCTTGGCCATTCTCAATCTCATGGTCCAGTATGTCATGACTGGTCCCCTTTTTGGGCCTCCATCTTCTTTATCGTTTTAATAGGACTATATATCTTAAATTCTAATTTTATTTCTTACAGAATCAATATAATGTGGGGGATTTCATCCATTTCCAACGAGGGTGTCAGACCCATCTTCCTTCAACTACAATAGAATAGTCAGAGAATTTTACACATTGTCAGGTAGGGTCTACTCTTCCTAACCAGCAGAAAGTAGCTAAAGAAAAAAGACCATCACCCTTCAGCACTCCCTTAAGGATAAGTGTGTAAATTCTCTGAAGGGGTTGTTGATGCAAGTTAGTATAGTGAAAGTGGGTAGATGGCTGGCCTGGAAGACAACATGGCCAACAGACAACATGCTGACAGACCACTTGGCTGTGAGACCCTGCCTGAAATGCCGTAAAAATTCTACCTGAAAGATCCTGTGAGACTCTTGCCAAGAGACTCCATTTGATAAAATGAAGTTCTGTTTGACCCTTGAGAGCCCACAGGGTTAAGGGAATACCCTGGATACTATCCAAAGCCTGCACAATTGGGACCCTGAGAAATTAAAAGTGGGGCACCCAGTCAGAGCAGCAAACAGCTGGGGCCCTGCCCTAACATAATGAAGGGGAAGGAAGAAAGTTTTTAAAAATTCATGACCTTGATTCCCATTGAAAAATCTCACTCTGCAGCCCACTTATGGTCCATAAATAGGACCATGTAGATTTATCATTTTCTTGTTTCTTAATAAGCTACATACTCCCTTTCCTATCCTAGGGCATGTCTTTAAATTCTCTTATGCAGCATAAACCAAGAACCTAGAAACCCAGAAACCAGAGCCATCTGAAAACAGAGGAAAATCAAAAACAGAACAGGTTAACAAACCCAGAGGAGAAAGAGAGGAAAGGAACCTTGCTTGTGGGGATGAAATAATTAAACAAATAGTGCAATCTCAAAAATTGTACCCAAATCTCAGCAGAGTTGCAAAACCTACTCTCCATTTCATTGGATTCACCCAGGACAAATAACAAGGTGTTAATAATGAACAACATCCATCCCAAGGAACAGAGAGAGTCTGCAACTGCAAGCAAGATTGTTCCATCCATCTGCCCCATGGTACCTAAGACCCCTCTCAATTAGTGGCAGAGAGGACCATCCCCAAATCCTCAAGATTTGGGAATGAACAATGGACTAAATTAGACTAACTAATAATCTACTATAAAATTATTGTGATTCTAGCAATGGAATAACTTTTATCATTGATGTGGAGGCAGTGGCCACTGGAAATTCTGAGCTTATAAGAGAAATAGGTGTAATATGGGGCATTTTGGGGACACTGGAATTGTCCTGCATGATGTTGCAATGATCAACACAGGCATTATATATTTTCTCATAACTTACAAAATTGTATGGGACAGAGTGTAAACTATAATGCAACCTACAATACATGTTTAGTGGCAATGATTACATATCGGTTCACCAATTGTAACAAATATACCACACTAATGATCGATGTTGATTGTGTGAGAAAGTGTGGGAGGGGGAAGGAGTTTGGCATATGGGACTACCTTATATTTTTTATATAACATTTATGTAATCTAAAGTTTGTTTTTGTTAAATTAAAAATATAAACAGGCAAATAAATAAAAGTTCTTACCATATATTCAGTGTAAAAATTAGAAAAAAGCTGAAAAGAAAATGATTTCTTGAGTATAAAAAAACCTACCAATAACAAAGCCACAAAGTCAAGAGAGAAACTGAGCAATGACTAAAAACTGCAACCACAACAAAAATACCAAAACACGAGAAAAATTTGCAAACGATTATAACAAACAGGGAGAGATGGCCTAGTCAAACAAATTAAACCTCCAGACTAAACACAGGATTTCAGAAAACTAATCAAAGATATCCAAACAATCCCATTAATTAATTTAATGAGATAGATAAAGAGATTAAGGATATTTAGAAGACACTGGGGATTGTAGGAAGATAGAGACTAACAGGCAGAGCTCAATGCTCTCACAAAACAACAGAGAAAGAGCCAACAACGGTCCAAGGGACCAGCTTTGGGAGTCATCAGATCAGGACAATGCTACACATCTCCCAGGAGGATGAGGGACAGAGCGATGCAGAAGCTGAAACAATAAATGTGTATTACCAAGTCCCTGTGGCAGCCTGAAAGGGTTCCCATCCCCACCACCAAGATGTTAAGCAGGGGTAAAACCCCTGGCTGACTGCTGCTGACAGAGAGGGGAACAGACATCTTCCTCCCTGACAGCTGTTTGAAGAGAAAAGGGAAGGAGAGTTAGATGGTTTCTCTTCACTGAATTTGGCCAGCAGAACCCACTTTGAAACTCTGCTCTGGAGATTCAAACCAGAAACACAGGAAACCGAAGACTGAAACACCTCAGAGGAAAGGTACACTGACAAGCACCATCTGCTGGCCAATCTGGAAATTGCATGCACAAAATAATTTTCCATTTTGTCTGTATCCTAGTCCTGGGAGAATATCTGCACCTCATTATTGAGTCCCTGGCCCAATTTTAATAAC
>JAQZBX010035738.1:0-23986 GCA_029593785.1 Cabassous unicinctus
CAACCATTTGAGCCACATCCGTCCCCCTGCTATGTCTCTTAAGGTTGACCAAAGATACCCAAATTTACAGTCTTTTCCCATACAGGATGGTCATATAATAAATCAGGCTTATTTATCACCAGCATTCAAAAACCAGAACTAGGGAGAAAAACTAGGTCTGGTGACACATGCATGGTTTCTAATATAGCGAATGTTTAGCCTACCCTGATTATCACGAAATCAGGACAGCGAGAATATTCGCATTGTAAGCTTTTAACACCATAATAAATCCCCATAGTAAAAGCCAATCCATTTCTGGTATATTGCCCTGGCAGCCTTTAGCAAACTAAAACACATACGCTATACCCAAATCTGAGTGCTGAGAGTACAACCTGTTTATTTCATGTACTATTAATCAAATATGAATGGAAGAGAAATATAAACATTCAAAATTGTCAGTTTCATATAGTTTATAGTTCCCTCCCACTATAGCCTACTGTCTTCCAAGCTTTTGGCAAAATCACTTCCTAAAAAAAAATAATCTGATCATGGCATCCCCCTGCCTAATATCCTCAGATTGCTACCACCATTGATAATGATGCCTTCCAGATTCCTTGGCTTAGTATTCAAGGACCCCCTCATTCTGAATTCCCCCTGGCTTCTGTCCCTAGCCACCTTATCATCCAGCACCCTTTGGTACCAAAGTACAGGGCTCACTAACCCTTTTGTCCATCTTCCCTTGCCCTTACCTTGGCTATGACTCTTTCTCTCTCCTTTCTGCCTGGAAGATGTCAGCCAAACTGTCACCTCCTATGTTCTCCCTCCACATTTCCATGGCCCTCTCTCCATCCCTTCATAAGCATATATCATCTGTATTGTGATTCTCTGTCTGTCTTTCTCTCTTTTGGTACCATGATATTCCTGACACCTAGCACAGCACCTAGCACATTAGAACTGTTCAGTAAATGTTTGTTATGTAAATGAGTAAAGGAACAGAAGAGTGAATGGTGGCCTGCAGTACTGCAGAATTAATTATAAGCAGTGGAATACATGAAGTAAAGTTATAATGTCATTTAAATTATCATCTATAAATATATAAAACCTTTCATCAGCATCTGCACAGTTATATTCCTGCCCATAACCTGAAGTATATGGCCTATGATATCTTTTTAGAAAGTGGTTTAGTTCTCATCATGGTTGAATTGGCCCTTAATTCTTATGTAAAGGGCCAGTTTATAGCCATGAGTTTTTCAAGGCTTTGACTTTTTCAGCTGAGAAATACATTAAACTTTCTTTGAACCAACATTGCTAGAAAATTTAGTCTTCTAGCTATTTTAATATTCAAATTAATAGAGAGCTAGCACATATCATACCTGGATTACAATTTCAAGTAATTTTAATACAATAAAACACACTCAATCTTTTGTGATTAAAAATGTCATCTTCTTTGATTTAGAAGGTTTTTAAGATCCCACAATGCCTAACAGTTATCAATACAAACATCAAATAATAATGTGCTGTGTGGAGCAAAGTGCTGAAGAGCAGAGAGGCCTCATTAATGGTTTTTTAAGCTATTTAAGCTTAAATAGCATTTACATTCACGTCACTTCCTTCATCTGGTGTGATACGAGGCAGGTGAAGGCTTCTCACATCCTTGGCTATATCTCAGAATTCTTCCTGAATGCTTGACATGCCAGGATATTTGATTTTATAGAGAATTTTCCACCTGCAAAAATGAGTTTGACTTGACAAAGCAACCAGTTCTGTGAACATTTTCTTATAAACAAAAAATAGATTTTAATTTGTTTTTTCAAAACTTTTTATACAATAGGACTTAATCTATTCCTATTCAAATGCATTTTATGAGTGCAAAACTGCAATCACAAATTCATAGTAAAATAATGTTGAAATCTGGTGAAAAAAATTGTACTATAGTCCCTAATAAAGCTTTTAAGGATAAGAATTTAAGATAAGACCTACTTCTCTTTATCCAGCTGACTAGCATAAATAACCTTTTTAAAAGCATTTCTGCTTTGGAATCATAAAGCTCAAAATGACTTACCCCCAAGTCCATACAAGGCTTGGAATGTTGTCTTTACTTTGGCTACTTTCCAATTCCTCTAGAAAGCATATTTTAAAGGCTGATTTATCTCTTTATGGCCCTGTCTTCTCTAACTCTCTTCAGCAGTAAAAGCAAGAGAAGGGAAGGGAGAGAAGGAAGAAAAGAGGGAGGGAGGGACAGAGGGAAGGAGGAAGGAAGGAAAGAAGGGAGGGAGGGAGGAAGGGAGGGAGGAAAGAAGGGAGGAAGGAAAAAATTATATTTTTCACTAGGATATGAATAAAGCCTCTTTTAAAGATTGTTTTTAGATTATATTTGCCTCTCCAAGTTTTCTGCAATTTAATGTTCATTTGGAGGGTCAGCATTGTTTGATCTCTTGGGAATTGAGGTATGAGAGAAACATAAAGCATTATTATTATGTTGCCAACTAGAATCTTCTGTCCTTTTCTAAATGTTTCCTGAGAGAATTCAATGCTGCACTATCTGAATCCTTGGCTATCACTGCTGTTATATTTAATTATCATAACTGCATTCTTATAAATATTAAATAAATCAGCCAAAGCACATTGCTTCATCTTAGTGAGCATGTCCTACTTGTAATTGATTACAATTAATCAGAGAGAGCCAAGTTCTCAACCTCACACATCAACCAATAAGGCAGCCGAACAGTTGAATCTGTTAGCCAGAGTCTAAAATGAAGTTAAAGAGTTCTATTGGTTGAAGTTTTTGGACAAGAAAGCCAGTATTAGAGTCCTATGGATGCAAGGGTATCCCTGGGCATATTTTTTCAAAAAGCAGTTATTTATTGAATACTGGCTATATTGATCACTGGATAAGCACTTCAGATCTAGTTTACAAAGTGCTTATACATTACAATTTAATTTGACCTATTTCTTTGAAGAAATAACATACATCATTCTGGATCCTATAATGCCTAATGGTCTAATTGTTACACATAAGGAAACTGAAGCCTAAAGAGGCTAATGGCCTTAATCAAAGTAAAGCAGTTAATACATGGCAAGGCCAAAATTTCAAAGTCAGGTCCCCTAAGTCTTACTCTGCTGGGGCTTTTTTTCACTATTCTGCCCTGAGGAAGTGAAAAGTGATTCCATTTTGTCCAGCAGTACTCTACCTTTGTCTGCCTCCCATTTACTAATAAAACTTCAAAGGGAAGGATACAGGCACCTGAGTTGAGATTCCAGGAAAAGAAAGTCCAAAGGACCAAATGGGCTAATGGATTCTGTGAAACTGGGAACTATAGAAAAATTTTTTAGAAATACTTTTGTGTAAAATTGTCCTTGATCTAACACATATACCGATAAAGTAAGTTGATGTTGACAATTAAAGATGGCTAATTGGCCTCACTAGTTTACCTCTTCATCCATCTGAAACTCCCAGTAATATAATAATAAAAGGCTTTTTTAAAACGTGAAAGGAGATAAACAGCAAATGAAAGAGATGCTCAAGTATTGGAAGCTGGAAAGCAGATGAAAAGGAAAGGAAGTAGCATCCCCAAATGCCTGCAGAATGGGATAATCAAGAGGAAGTACCAGAAAGAACTCATGGGTAGCCCAGTACTTAGATGGGCTAGGTACGACCAAAGGTGGGATTGAGGCATGAGCCTGGAAACTAGAGGAAAGTTAAGAAGTCAGTAAATGGAGTCCAGGAATCTCCCACAACCCCACAAAGGTAAACAGCCTTTGCAACCACTGCCAAGTCAGTAGAGCAGAGAACTTGTCTCTAGAAAAACTAATCAGCCGATCGTGTGGTCCCAAGGTGCAGCAGATGGCAGGTTGAAAACAGAGGGTTGAAATTAAATCTGTGGAATAATTGGGAGGACCCCAGATGTCCTCCTACTCTGCACCCAGATGCCAGCAGACAGATACCCCCAGAAGCAGAAGAGTAGAGGATTCCTCTCTACAGAAACTGAGTAGCCTCAGAGAAAAGATCTGCCTGTACTTACCGTTGGGACTCCTCAATGAAAGAGTCAAACACCCTGCAAGATGACCGTAAAATGAAGCCTACCAGTGGCACTCACAGCCTCTCTCCCACCCCCTCAACTCTTAAAACACTTCCTCTAATAGGTCTTTTAGTGCCTCTCCCTTAAATGTTAGCAAACAATAAAAGGCCACAGAATGTTTGAGGAAAACCTCCAATAGGAAAGGACAGAAGCAAATAAAAAAATATGAAAGAAGAAAGAATTCAGTGGTTATAGAAATGTAGTAAGTAAAAGACAATTCAAAAAACATCTATTTCCAAAAAAGATAAGAAATAATCAAAATAAAACAAAACATGCCTGTTTTTTCCTCCTCTATTGTTTTCAAGTTGCCACATCATGATTTTTCCCCTTCACCTGGGTCCCCTACACCAGTCTCTACTGACTCCGTCCCCATGCCAGCTGCCTGCTTTCAGACCCTGTCACGCTCAGCAGCCCCTCCCCAGGCTCCTCCACCCCTGCGAGTCCATCCTTGTGTTACCACCAGAGTTACCTTCCTAAAGCAAATCTTATCGTGTCATTCACTTATTTAGAATCCTTCAGACCCTTCAGAGGGAAAAAGAGCTAAGCTGGCACCTGGGACCTTGCCATGCTCACTCACTTTTCTTCCTTTCCTTGTGCCCCCTGCTCCTGCCATAACCCATTAACATCCCACACCTTTGGCTCACACAGCTGTCTCTGCCAGGCCTACCTATCCCTCTTTTCCCCAAGAAAACTCTACTCTTACTTTGGGCTATACACAAATGACAAGCTCCACATAAAACCACTCTTTGCCCCCATGTCCCAGCTTCTGGGACCTCTAGTGTTTTCCTTTGTTGGTACTAACTTCATCATAATTATTTGCATCTCTGTTAGCCACAATGCCCAGCACACAGTAAGTGCTTAATAAATGTTTGATGAGTCAATGAGTAGGATGAAAGTCCAAATGACAAAATATATTTCAATTCTATGGTACACAGTAAGCAGTAAATAAATGTCACTTTGCTTCCTGCTCAGAAGTATGGGGGAAAGATACAGATCAAGTCTCAGAAACAAGGCAGAAGTTTTTCAGAAATGGGAACCAGCAAGGATGCCTGGACATTCCTGCCTGAGGTCAGGATGGGGCTTCCTTCTCGAGCTGGGGGCAAGATCAAGCCCACAGAGGATATGGGTCAAGTGAGCCCAGCTTGGAGAAAGGCAGGGGACAAACAGGGCCTGACAAGGGTCAGTGTTAAATTTCTACTTGAACCTGTTTTCTTTGCTTGGGTCTATCTACAAGAATGTTAAACACCTCTCACCCTAGCGCTTTGTTTTCCCTTTGGCTTTAAGAAAACCAGATCAAAGAAAATGGACAAACCCCAGGAGGATGACATGAGATGCCCCTTCCAAACCACCATATTTCTATACTGGGAAAGTTTTAAAACAAAGCAACAACAAAAATCTGTCATGGATGCTTTTTGTGTCCATGTCTTTGCCCAGACAAGTATCCTTGGAAACGTTGAAGTGCCTCAAGGAAGAGAAAATTGTTCCTCTCTATAACTTCTACAGCAGTAGACTTACAAAGAGTTCCATATTTTCACTCCTTTTTCCCCTCAGAAAACCTTCTGGAGGCAGTCCACTATTCCCAGGAAAGGGCTTAATGGAATTTTGATGTGAATAAAGAAAGCCACGGGGTTGGAACTGGAGGAAACCACGTACATGAACAATTCCCAAAACTTAGATCACTCCTTTCTTCACATTTTGGAAATACCTGATTAATACTGATGACCAGGCTTTCTTGTGCCACTGCCGATCTCCGCACAACACACTCAATTATTGTGCGAAGACTGACTTATGGTTAAGTGAGAGATTCATCTTCTGCTGGACTAGCTACTGCTGTAGGTAGGGGGGTGGAGGAGAGGGAAGGTCACCAACCTCCCCCCTCATCCAAGATCAAGCAGCCCTGTGTAAGCCTCAGCATAACAGTGAGTGTCTCACAGGAGAGAAACAGACAGGAAGAGTGGGTTATCACATTGCTACTAGTAAGAACTTGCATTCCCTTAGCATCCTGTTCTTTCAGAGGCCTCTGAAATAACCTACCATTCCTGAATTGCCCTGTGGCAAGCATTAGCATTTATTTCCTTATTTCATGGATGAGAACCTGAGGAGGTTATATTTGCTACTCAGAATCACCCCAGCAAATTAGGGAGGGAGGGAGTTCAGCATCTGAATCAATACCATCTACAAGCAAAACAGAAACCATAGATGACAGAGAAGGAAGAATTATTCTCCAAGACCTTGAAATAATATGTTTTCTAAAGGCAGGGCTGAACAGCTGAAAAATCTAGACAGGAAAGGGAAAAGAGAGAAACAGAGACATATGGAGGAGCAAGAGACAATGGGAAAGAGAAAAGAGACCTAAGATAAGGACCTAAGGTGTGGCAATAAGGACTGAGTGTTCTCTTGTGTCCTCTTTGCCATAGGCCCTCCACACTCATAAAATCTAAAGCTCATTTTCCTCAGCTTTCTTTTTATGGTAACCACCGCTAACTTGGAGGTTTGACTGAAAGTAGCTCCACGCTGCCACTTTTGTAAGCTCTTTGACTTTGCAAAGTGACCTTCTTCTTGGAGCTAACGGAATTGGTGATAGTTAATGTCAACTCTTTCAAGAGTCTGCACCGAAGGAGATAAAGTATATGGGAATGTTTTGGAAAGAGTAAACACTTAAACGTTGGAGGCCTCCATTCATATGTAAGTGGTTACTATAGGTATTATCATTAATATCATCTCTAAGCCTGAGCATCTCTGCTGCAAATTCAAATAAGAATAGTTAACTTGCCTGTCTCACAAAGATGTAATGAGTCTCTGACAACATTTATTGAACACTTACTTGCTCCAGACTAAGATTCTCCAAACATTATCTGATTAGCGATATTGAGCTAGGTCCTACTATTATCTCCTCTTTCAGATGTGAAACCAAGGCTAGAGCTTTCCTGTAACTTACCTAAGAGTATACCGCTAATAAGTTGCGGGCTCAGATTCTTTGTCTTCAAAGCTGGACTCCTAATCAGTACAACCTACTGCCACCTGAGACAAACCTCATCGCTTCTGGTGTAACCTTAAACCAAAGCAACATGCCATTGTAATGCCAAAGTATTTAATTGGATGTGAACTTGCAGATTGTCTGTAGGTGAGGAAACTGAATCCCTGAAAGGTCACTTAGGACCCTACTTGATAAAGGCTGAGCTGGGTCTAGAACCCAAGACTTTTTTGACTTTCTGTTTATTCTAGCAACACACCTTACCATCTACATATAAACTTTAAAACGTATTATCTCAAAATCTTCAAAGCTACCCTGAAAGAAAAAAAAATTTTTAAGGAAATTTGCATGAGTAGTGATGCAGATTTTTAACAAGCAGAGAGCAGAATTAATCAGAGAGGATATTTTGAAGGACAACGATGAACCAAGATGTCTCCACGAACAGGGGAAATGGAACGAAACGTCAGCAAACAAGGTAGAAAGCACAGCCCTGAGATGGCCTGAGAAACTGAACAGAAAATCTGAAAGAAGATAAATGGATAATTTAACAGCCATTCAGTTTTTAAGAAAGACAAAGAACAAGCTACATTGCATCAGAAAAGGACTAGAAATGATGATGGATGGGACCCTTCAAATGAGTGGTGAACACAACAGAATCACAGTTGCCTGCAGAATTCCTCGCTGAGAGCAAATTTGAGGAACTAAATAAGGATATGAGACTGATACGGATTGAAGAGTTTTTCAAAATCTATTTAATGGCCAGGCAGGGGCATTGATCGCTTTCAGAGAAAATGTTGGGGCGCAATGAGGCAGTCAGTCCTTATTTGTGATGTGGAGAGGCCAGTGGAGCCAGGGAGAGGGAGATGTGTGTTTACACAGAACAGTATCATAGCATACATGAAGGTAATAAAATAATTTTTGAATTATGGAAGTAAAGCACTAAATTATTTTGATCTTTATGAAATAAGCGTTTCTCTTTTTTATCCTTATATTCTTAAGCCTTCTTTACTAACAGTTGGATGACTTATTATTTAATCATTCTAACACATGATCAAAAATTGCTAGTTCCTTTATCAGTTCATGTTAAATGTTTAAATAAAATATTCCATTGTTCAATAGTTTATGTATATGCCCAGTACAAAATTCAAAAGGTGCAAAAGGCAAAAAAAGTATTAGAGAAGAGTGATTCTAATTCACACTCCCAACCCCCAGTCACCCCAGGGCCACCTCTCCCTAGGAGCAACTACTGTTAGCAATTTCTTGTCTGTGTTTCCAAAGATAGTCAAAGTATATGGATACTGTGCATATCCATATGAGCATAGTACATATCCTGCTCCATACCTTACTTTTTTTACACGTGATGTATTCTTGAGATTATTCCTTTTCAGTGTCCATACAGCAGCTGTCTCATTCTTTTTGATGGCTGCATAGTATTAACTTATAAAGATAGATAATAAACTGCTTAACCAATAATTAATTAATTAATTAATGCTGGATACTGATGTTGTTTCTAATATTTTGCTATTGTAAAGAGTGTGAAATGAATATCCTTTCTTATTTTATCTGTAGGTTTAACCCCTGGACGTGGGATTACTGGGCATTTGGAGTATAGGCATTTGAAATTTTGGTAGATATTGCCAAATTTCTCTCCATGGAGTTAGGACCAATTTATATTCCCACTAGCAATGGATGAGGTGCCTATTTTCCCACACTCTCACCACCATATTATCAAACTTTTTGAATTTTACCAATATGATGAATGCAAAATCTATTTCACTGCAGTTTTAATTTATATTTTCCATAATATAAATAAGTATGATCTTATTTTCAGTATAGATTTATTTATTTAAGAGCCATTTGCGGGGTTTTTTTCCTGGAAATCCTTCATGTTTTTTGCTCTTTTTCTATTGGGGCGGCATTTTTTTCTTATTAATTTGTAGGCGCTCACTGTATATTAAGGAGCTAGATATTTATCTAGTTCCTCATTATGTTACCTGTAACATAAAAGGCAAATGTTTTCCCAGAGTATCATTTATTTTTTCTCTCTTTTAATTTTACATGTTCAAATTCATGAATCTTTTCTTTTATGGCATCTGGATTTGTCATACGTAGAATGACTTTCCCACTCCAAATTATAAAATTTTTAAAATTCTTGCTGAATTTCTTTTCGTTCTTTTATGGTTTCATTTTCTGTATTTATACCTTTGATTCATCTGGTTTAGTTTATTTAGTTTGGTATTAAGTGTGAGGTCAGGACCCAACTTTATTTTTTCAGTTGACTGCCTGGTTTCCCCACAGCAGTTTTTGACTAATCTTTTTCCTTATGGTTTGAAATGTCAACTTTATCACATACTAAATTCCCTTATTAATTTGGTTCTATTTTTAGATTTTTCTCTTCTGCTTTGTTGATCTGTCTGCCTATTCATGTTGTTTTAGTTAATATCACATATAATATACTTTATTATATGATAAAGCTAGTTTCATCTCTCCCATCACTCTTCTTTTTCAGTATTTTCTAGATGTTCTTGCTTATTTTTCCATATAAGCTTTAGAATCCAGTCTTTTTCTTGGGATGGTTATTTCATTTTAAATGATCAATGTTTGAAATTTAAATTAATACGAAATTTCCCAACATTTAAAAGATAGAAAATTTTGCCCATTAGGAAGTTTTTATCCATAGAATTCTTATGTTCACTTCCTTAAACTTTACTTCAAAGCTGTAATAAAAATATTCAGGGTATTGGTCCCCTGCCTTCACACACACCAACTTTTCTCATAACTTAGACTTTTGGGGAAATAGCAATGTAATTAAAGAAGAGCCAATAGCATGCTCTCTACCAGGTCTTAAAGTAGAAGATCAGCCTCTTTCTATGGACAAAAAGAAGGCCAACAAACAAAACCATAGCCTCCTCGGACATATACCCAGTGGTGTACGTTATGTATTTCCTACCTCGTCTTCCTATTCTTTCTCCCCAAAACCTCACTTTCCTTATTACATCATGAAATTAAGACATTTCCCTTACCATACGGCAAGAGACCACCAAAATAACATTGGATTTTTGTCTTTAGTTTTAGTTTAATTTACCTTTAATTTGTAATCTTTACCTACCAAAAAACAGCATCTTTCACAGATACTTTGAGTCTGCTTCTGTGGACCTGGAGCACTGGGATACACAGGCTCTTAATGTTTCCCCCTGTCTGGGCATGAGAATTGTCTTTGAACTGTCACAAGAAATGCTGCTTCTAAAAAGGTTTGCCTGTTACTCACTTAAGCAGTTCATTAGTACAAACAATTTGTCTTCTGACTCTTTTGGAATTCCCAAATATAAGCTAAAGAAAAGGAAAGAAAAACAAATGCTAATAAAGTATTCTGGAATCCATTCTTGGAAGTCCAATAATACCTTACTCAGACTTACCATTTACACTGAGGGCAGAGAATTACAACCATCTCCCACACAGGCATCCTATCCATTATGTTTGGGGAATCCTAGACTCCTCGGCACATGAGAAGTACAAAAAAAATGTGTAGTGGCTGAATACTTGCAGCTCAACACACTAAAAAAATTTTAATGGTCCTTTTAACCCATTGAAATTTACAAAAATAATAGATTTGAGATGGTTCTATAAAATCTCAGGTGGCATAGTTTTACCAGAAAGCATTCTGGTAGGTGGAGAGGTGGTTTAGCCATGTGGCTGTGTTTTAGTTACATGTTCCAACATCCTTTTATATGAAGCCCCATTCATCAAAGGCTGTAGCTTCTGGGTCAGTGGCCATTTTTTCCAAGTCAGAAGTTGCCTACACAGTGAACATGATTGATTAGCTACTAGTCTGCTCTGAAAATCCAACCAACAGGATAACCTAGGACAGTATCCTAAAGGGACTCATTATAACCAAAGAAATGGTTCTCCTTGCTCCCACTTCCAGGAGCTGTCTTTAAACCTGCCTGTCATTTACCACTTAAAAGCCTTGTTTTCTTTTCCCAGGGTAGGATGGAGTTGATTAGTCACAGATAAAAGATTCACTGTCTACACCTAATGGTTGGGAGGTGGTGTTTCTTCCTTACTGGGTTGGGCCACCTCCCTCCTACAAATTTGTCCTGAACTGCTGTCAGGGACACTAGAAAAAAAGTCACTCCATCATCTTTGGCACTTACAGTCAGATCACCTATTGTTAGCAATGTCCCACTTGAAATCCCTGATGTGAAGTCACCATGGCTTTGTAGTCAGACAGGCCTGGACTGATCTTCCATCTCTGCCATCTACTTACCATGTAAGCCTCAGTTCTTTTAACTTAATTTCTCCAGTCTCAGGTTCCTCATCTGACCAACAATACTTATCTCACAGCACTGTTGTGAGGTCTATTCAGCTCGTTGCTAGAGACCTCCTACTATGGCGCCTGCAACATAATATGCATTCAATATGCGTTAGTCCATCTTGGCAAGGAGTGTTTTATTCTTTATCACAAAGAGCAAGTGGGTGGTCCACAGAATAGATGCAGCCCACAGACATGTTTCATTTGGTTGAACACTGTTTTTATAAAATTGTAAAATGTCCAGTTTACCACAGTTCCCACCTCTCCCAACTGTCTCATGCAGCCCACATCATTAACTTTTCTGGCCTGGCCCTGTACACATTTGGGTTTAAGCCACTTGCCTTATATTATGAAAATAACAATGCTATTAATCCAAGGAGACCAAAATTCCTGCCTCATTAATTCAGAATGTTAATGTCATTTGTGAATATCATTTTTCACAAAGGAATCCCTTGAGCACATAAATAAAATAAGCAAAACAAGTAACCTTTGAAGTCAGGAAGGAAATGGAAAGGGGAATAAAAGGGAGAGAAAATTTCTATAAAGCATTGTTGTGTTTTCCCTTTTACATGCTCTGCTAATCTGCTTCAATCCTTGGAAAGAAAACGATTTCTTTCTAAGTTATTACTAGTACTGTAGTTAGCTTTCAGGATGTTTGACATCGATGCAACAAACATCATCTGCTGTTATAACTTGGGTAGACTTTGCCCTTAGGATTCCAGTTACAGATCTGAATCATTCTTACATTGGATTCTAATGGGCTTGCTTGCCCTCTTACTAAGCATTTCTTCTGTTGCTTTATCATTTTTACTTCTATTTGGGTAACTGTCTTACATTATTTAGATTTAAAGATCTCAAGTATTTCTAACAAAACAGAAAAATCTGATGATATTTTTTTTGCAAAAATTCTCACATGCATGGCCAGTCTGTCACTGCTGAATAGTAACTGGTCCACAAAGTAAATACCACATACAGAAAAAGAGTTTTCCCAATTAGAAAAATCAACTCACCCTAAGTGATAAACATGGAGTGATATGCAACTCCCACTAAGGAGTAAATAACAGGTTGTTGCTGTTTTCCTTACTGCCGGAGTTCACCCAGTCCTTTGAGAAAGTCCAGGCTAAATGGACGCCATCCCCTGATGACTTTAAGTATACCTTCTTTGGAACCTGTAACATCCATTCTCTCAATTAGGAATTGCATTCAGCTACTAGTAACAGAGACTTGAAATCACAATAGCCTAAGCAAAATAAAAATTTACTTTTCTCTCTGATAAAAATAATCCAGAGAAGACAATCCTGGGCAGCTATGATATGGCAGTTCTGTAGCTATCAAGAGACCCAGGCACCCTTTACCTTTCCTTAGCATAGAGCTGTCATACTCAAGGTCACTTCATTGTTACAAGATGGCCATGGTAGCGCCAGCCATCGTTATCATATTCCAGCAGCAAGAAGGAGAAAGGGGCCAGAGCAAAAGCCTGCTCTTCCCAGCTGAATAAACCCTCTTTACAGAGTTTTTCCCCAGATGCTCTACCTTATGAATTCTGTTGACCGTTCTTAAGCTCAAGGGAAGCTAAATTGGATATTAGGTAGGCAACTGGCAAAAATCTGCTATAGATAATGCAAAGTAAATGCTTCTGTCCCCAAATGGTGCAGAAATTATAAGGTTAGAGCCCTCCAAACTCCATTGCATTCTAGCCTGAGAAGAACACAGTAGGAACATATTTCAGATCCTCAGCTATTTTGAGCTCACTCAAAATAGTCAACTATTTAAAGCCCTTGCCTCTGCCTGGGCCTTCACTTATTAGTGCACACTTAGTTTTGTTCCCAAAGTGCCAGTCTTGTATTTGGACAACTTTGAACTCTGTTCACTCTTTTCCAGGTGATTCTCTATCTTACCTGCCCCTCTGACCAATCTTGGCCTTTTTAAATCTAAGTCATAAAAACAAATCAAAGATCACAGCAGCACTTCTGTCTGTTAAAGAAAACATTCGTTAGGATGGACAAACAATACTTGTATAGAGATTCACTTTTCATCCATAACTCTAATATGCGATTGTGCAAGGCTGCCCTATGTCCGAAATTGGACAGTGTGGAAGGACAAATATGTTAGAGTCAGAGACCTAGACCCAAATTCTGACTCTGTGGCCTCAGGCAAGTTACATAACTTTTGTGAGCCTGACTTTCTCATCTCTAAAATGGGCTGATAATGGACATATCTCCCTCATTTGGTTGCTTTAAGCACAAATATAATGTGATGCCAAAGACAAGTATATGTTAACATATATGTAAATGAGCATTATTAATTTTCTGACTTTACCAAATTACACATTAAGGATTCGTTTTAAGGCTGGTATCTTTAATATGAATGTTTAAAAACATTTATCCAGAGGATATTTGGCTTGCTTCTCTGTTCACCATTATTGTTCTATTATTTGGTTTTAGAAGCAAGTTGTAAAAATGGTTGGAAGTGTCCTATAGTAGTTAATACATCATCTTAAGCATTTTAATGCAAATTAATTTTTACACAACCTTGAGTTTCAAAAGCCATTGAACTGGGAGGGAATGAATGAGGTTTAGGAGGAATCTGTTTGCTGCCCTCCTATCTGGGCCCCACAACTAGCTCCAGCTGCTCTCACATATACTAACACACTTAAGCTACTGCACTACCAAATACAACCGTGTAAAGTTTGCTGCTGTTGTTTTTTTACTCAGAAGAATGTTAAACTGCATACAAAGGTGTATATTTCACATTTACTAGAAAATTTGATAGGATTGTTTTGGAATTTCAATATATTTTTGTACCATAATCCAAGTTCTCCAACAGGTCTTATGGTTTTGTTTCTGCTTTATTTTGTTCCTGGTATTTCTTTCTCTTTTAATACCACAATTCTCCTTTTCCAATAGGCTCTTATAAGCCATGTTGAATGATTTGGACTTCGTTTTAGTCAGGGTTCTCCAGAGAAACAGAACCAATAGGATACCTTATTAACAAATTTATTACAAGGTTTATTTATTATAAGATTTATTGTAAGGCTTACACAACTGTGGGACTCACAAAACCAAATTCCAGAGAGCAGGCTGCAAGCTGGAAACCTGATAAAGGTGGTACTGAAGTCCTTAGTCCAAATTCCCCTGGAAAAACTGGCTGACTGGAAATTCTGGCAAAAGCCAATGTAGAAGTTGAGGCAGAAATTCTTCTGAACTCTGAAATCCTCATTGCTTGTTTAAGACCTGCAACTGAGGGCAATCTTCCTTTGTTGATCATCGATGCAATTAACTGATTATAGATGCAAATCTCCTCTATGAAATATCTTAACAGTAACAAGAAGGCTAGTCCTTGATCAAACAACTGGAACCATAAACTAGCTAAGGTGATGCATGATACTAACCACCACAGACTTGATCTGACGAGCATATTTATGTCATATGGGAGGGGAGCCATTGAAAATTTCAGAGCAGACAGCAGCAATCTTGTATATGTGTCTTTGAACGACCTCTCTGGGGTGGCTTCACTGTGAAGAGTCAATTGGATGGGAGCAAGAGGAAGGCTGAGAAACCATTTAGGAGACTGTAGCAAATTTAAAACAGTGGAGAGGGTGATGAAAACCTTAACTACGGTTGTAGAAAAGGAAATAGACTGACCTGGAAAGGAACTTTGAAAGTAATATTGACAAGACTTGTTGATAGACTAGATATGAGGGAAAGAAGGAGAGGGAAATGTCACAGATGATCCACAGGTTTCTGGGTTAGACAGCTGGGTGGATGATAATGCTCAGGTCTCTGAAACAGTAAACCAGAGCACAAAGAAATGTTTGAAGGGAAGGTAATGAGTTCGTTTTGCATAGTTGGTTCATCGTGTCTGTGACCTTCACACCACGATGGAGGAGTGGAAGGTTGGCAAGCCAAACAGGATTCTTAGCCTGCTGCTTCACTGCAGCATGGCATGTAAAACCCAGAAATATATCACTTCACATCATAAATAATCTTAACCTTTGGGAACTAAGAGGGATTAGCAGTTCAACAATTTCACTAACTTAAAAGTTTGGATTTGCTCCCACAATTGGCCTTTTTTCTCTAAAGTAGAAGTTTTGTGTTTCTAAGTGATGTTCTTTGCACCTGCACTGGGCAGTCAAGTGAATTCAAGAGAATTTCAGGGATTCCCACCATTTGCATGCCCTCTTGCCCCTCCTGTTAAAGGTCTGAGCAGAGCTGACACCAACTGGTCATATCATCAGTGATTTTCCACTTCAAAATATCAATCTTCAAATGAGATTTTTGGAACTTTCACTCAGAGAATAAATAATCATGGTATATATCCCCATAAAAGGGATATTGGCTCAAACAAATATTTGAGATGGGTTAAGCCTATTTTCATATTTTATCAAAAAATTGATATTTTTAAAAATACTTTAAATTTTTAAAACATCCTAAAAATCTCCTTTACCATGCATTGTATCTCTTGTCTTGATTTCTGATTATTTCCCTTGGGTAAGGTGGGGGTGGGGAGAAGGTGGGAAACATTGACTCTTATTGCCAATAATTCTGGAAATATAAGCTAACAATAAAAGGCCAAAACTGTCTCTCTTTTGCCTTCTTAAAATAACTGAATAGCTAACTCAACTAACTTTCTCAAAGGTTTTTAAGATAGTTGGACATTTTCAGGCTCAAAGACACATCTGGTTTTAATTTGGTGGTGTGTTTATGAGTCACTTCAAAAACAGAGGATAGGAATACTGATGTTTTCTGGGCATTATAAGAGCATGACTTTGTCTTTGCCTACTCCCTTGTGCCCATCCACCCCTTCCATCCAACAGTCAAGTTCCAAGAAGCACTCGCTAATAAGCGCACACTAAGCCAAATGTGGGTCATGATGGCAGAGAGAAAGCAAGAGAAAATCTGGCTCCTAGAAGCTTGGTGAACTGATAAAAACAAAGTCTTGGGAATACTATACTCATTTCCAATTGGGGTCATTCTGGATTTGTTTTTCGGAAGGATTTTGTAGCATGTCAGAACATCCTGACCCCAGCTTCTGCCTCAGTTTTGGTCCTTCTTCCTGCCACTACTCTGTGAGAGGAGTGGAGAGGAGAGCTGCTGTTCCCTGGGGTCGCTGTGCTAGAAATATGAAGATAAAAGACCCTATTTCCATTTTTAGAGCTCACAGGATTTAGGAAAGACAGAATTGATAAAAACCTATGACAAAGGACATCCACTGCTGGCCATAATGGAGTAATAGGGGCCAGGTTTACCCTCTTACCTTAAGTACATAAGAAAAAGACAAAATATATATATACTGTTGTCTATAAACAGTTTCTAGACATTGGACATGAGACAGTACAAGACAGTGATTCCTGAGAGAAGGGAACAAAGTGAGCCCTACCATTGCCCCAACTTACTTCCTTGAGAGAGTTTCCAGGTCTAAGCACAGGGAAGAGGGAATACAGGCAGAGCCCAGTGATTTCAGAACCAATCTGGGTAGGCCCAGGAGGTTAGAGTTCCCAGGGAAGAGTACCATAGAGAAGAGAGCTGCACAGAGAGATCATTCCAGAGATCTGCATAGGGCCCTCTTAAGTCTTCAGCTTAGTATGGATAACCACATGCATGTGGGGAAACTACTGAGGCTGAGGAAAGAACCAGCAGAAAGAAGCAAGTAGAACAATGATCAGAGCTCATACTGTCTGGAAATAAATCATGCTCCTACCAAGCAGAGCAGAAATACGTGAGTCATCGGGTAGCATTCTCAGAAGGGTATTGCCTCATTAGTGGGGCCAACTTAGCCCTAGACTAAAGGCAGCTCTGAACCCACCTAATAAAGCTTAAAAGCAAGCCTCAAAGGGGTCATATTATTTCCAAGCAATCTAAATGCCTTCCAGAACAAACCTGAAAAACATTTGAAGACAGGAAAAAAAAAATAAAAAATATATATATATATATACCAATACCATAAGATTCACAATGTCTGACATCCAATCAAAAATTGCCAGGCATGCAAAGAAGCAAGAAAATTCCACTTATGATAATGAGAAAAATCAATACAGACTCAAAAATTATATTGGATCATAGGTTTGGTAGATATGAGCATTAAAATAGTTATTTGACTTATATTTTATATGTTCAAGTGGATGGAGGAAAGATTCAGCATGATACACAGTCATGGAAGATATAAAGAAGACCCAAAGCAAACTTCTAGAACTTAAAACTACAGTTTCTGAGATTAAAAATATAGTAGATGGGATTCACAGTAAGTTAGCCACAGTAGATTAAACAGAAGAAACCTCAGGGACAAGCAATAGAAACCATCCAAAATGAAACTCAGAGACAAAATGACTGAGAATAAAACTGAACAGAGCATCATTCATCAGTTGAGCTGTGGGATAACACCAAGTGGCTTAATATATGTATAATTGGAGTCCCAGAGGGAGAGTGTGGACAGAAAAAATAGTGGTGAAGAAAGAGTGGTGTAAATCTTTCCAAATTTGATGAGTAGTATATACTTTACAGAACATGATTCTCAGTGAACCCCAAGCAGAAGAAACATGAAATAAACTACACCAAAGTATATCATAATCAGATTACTTAAAACCAATGATGAAGAGAAAATCTCAAAAGGAGACAGCGAAAAAAACACTTTGTATCCGAAGAAACAAAATACAATATAGACGTCATCTTCAAAAATAGTGGAAAAAAATCCAAAGATATTTTCTGTATGATCAATATGATTGGTGAGATAGAGAATATGCTACAGGAAGCCATAAATAAGGAGGGAGCCTGGTTTTACTCCCAGAAAACCAGAGAAGACTTCACAGAGAAGGTAGAGTGTCAGCTGGATGGTAAAGGATGGCTAGTTTTCTGGGAGCGTTTCATACAATGCTTTCAAGTTAGAGAGACTTAGTAAAAATCCTGGTTCCATCTATTACTATATGACCAAAGACAAGGCACTTAACCTACTTCACAGATGCTGTGAAGCTATTCTCAGATAATGACTTTAGAACCCTAGCCCAAATCTGGCACACTGAATGCTTGATGTATATATGTTCCTCTTATTTTTCCTTCCTAAAGTCCTCAGAAAAAGGAGGTGGCAATAGGGTGTGTATTTGGCTCAAGGTTTTCAATCTTTCCTTCTCTAAAAGCAGAGATACTATTAGGATTTAGACCATAGCTAATTACTTTTATTCCTCTTTTTATTTAAGGGAATCAGGGTATATTTAAGACTGACAGAGACAGATAATTCTTAGAGACAGTAGAGCAGTGGTTCTCCATTAGAGTGACTCTGCACCCAGGGGATATTTGACAATGTCTGAAGACATTTCTGGTTATCACAATTGAGGCTGGGGTGGGTGCTACTGGCATCTAGTGGGTAGAGGCCAGGAGTACTGCTAAACATCTTACAATGCACAAGATAGCCCCCTACAACAAAGAAATATCTAGCCCGAAATGTCAGCAGTGCTGAGGTTGAGGATTCTTGCAGGAGAGCAAATGGGCTTTGGAATCAAGAAGACTTAGATTCAATTTCCAGTTTTGCCACTTACCAAAACTGAATGTAATGTTGAATGTGTGTGAGTTCGTTAATCTATTTAAGCCTCAGTTTCCTCAACTACTAAAAAATGAGGATGATAATAGTATCCAATTCAAAAGGTTCTTGAGAAAATTAAATAAGACCATAAATGTAAAATATTTAATACAGTTCAACACAAAGTAAGCATTCAGTAAAAGTTTGCTAATAACAATAATAGCCTGTCAAGCACCCTGAAAACCCCTGTGAATAGTCAAAGGTGATTGATTAGATATAAGATATTTAAGTAGATTCCCTCACCATTTTAGGTGTTTCTTTCAGATATTTTAATTTCCTACCTGCTAAAACAAATACCATAAATGGTTGGCTTAAACAAAGAGACACTATTGGCCCATGGTTTTGAGGCTAGGAGAAGTCCAAAATCGAGGCCTCAGCAAGGTGATGCTTATTTGTAATGGCCAAATGTAAACAATCTTAATAACTATCAAAAAGGAAATTGGCTAAATAATTATAACAGCAATGAAATACTAAGTAGTCATAGAAAATGAAGAAAAACGTTGTATAATGACATGAGATTTTTCCCAAGATATATTAAAAATAAAAAGTAAAGTGCAGATCAATGTGTATAGTGTACTACCGTTTACACAATGAGACAAACATATATATGTGTAAAATGTCTCTTGAAGGATATTCAAGAAACTAATAAAATCAATTACCTCTGGGGAAGGAAATTGTGTGGCTGGGGGACAAGAGTTGAGAAGAGATTTTACACTATACCTTTTGTACCTGTTTGTATCCATTAAGCTATGTGAATGTATTTCTTATTCAAAACATAAATAAAATGTGGAATAAACCATATGCTCTTGTGTTGAGTCACAAGAAGACTCAACAATGGGGTGTAAATGGAATTAGGCAGGAAGTGGAGTATCTCAGTCACCTGGATACTGGAAGCCCAGGGCTGTGTCCCTTAGTGGGGTGGATAGCCAAACTCTTATCTGTGTGGGCTGGAGGGAGCGTGGGAGCCCCAGTGATATCAAGGGAGAGAGCAGTGCATCACAAGTTAAGTTTTGGGGTCAGCATCCACTCTAACGGACACATGGAGCCACACACAACAGTTCTACACGGCCCAGAGAGATTCTGATTTAAAGGAAGAGAACCCAAGGATTAGTACCATTAGGTAGAAGTTACAAGGTTATAGATTTCAACTTAATGTAAAGAAGAACATCCTAAAATCAGAACAAAGACTAAAATTGACACCTTTTAAAGATACTGAGCCCACTGCCAGAGAGATGATTCAGGCGATCTGGTGGCTGTCGGAGCTACATGCATAACCTTGAGTCTTCTTTATGTGTATGAAAAGTGATCAGGTTCAGTGGTAAGTTTCCCCTTTCTCTTTCACTGAGTGAAGAACAAGTGAAACCACACAGATATAGTAGCATTCTCACAGAACTCATCAGGCTTCACTCACTAGTTTTTAGAAATGCTCATATCCTTCTAAATACTAGAAGCAATTGCTGATAGTACATTGTGTATAATCAACTTAAACCTTGGAATTTAGGTTTGTGGATAATCCCTTGCTTTACTAACATTATAATAGTTCCATATTCTCTCAGCTAACTGGATTTTTGGGACAAATATATAGTGTGGTAAAAGTAATTCTTCAGGATAGAATTTTTACCTAGAACCAGCACCTGGCCAAAGGCAAGCAATATTTTTATATGGCAAATCTGTGTCAGGATAAAATGAAACAAAGGAAAAGAAGGAATTCTGAGAAATATGTATCTTCCTAAATATTTTACTCAACACAGTGGAAGCTAAAGAAGAAAGAGTAAGGATACAGGAAAGAAATCTGTTTGGAGCTAAGTCAAATAAACTTGAATCATTTAAAGAATAAATTGGTAGAGTAATTCGAATCATGGGCAGGTGCTATGAATGTAATTTAGTAAATGCTCGGGAAACTGCCAAGGAAGAGAAAAATGTGTTGCTTTTGAGATCATTTCCCAGCAGCTTCATAAAAGAAAACTGATTACAGGAATTTAATAAGTAAAACAGAGCCAGAAATATAGTAATCAAATGAGTTTTTAATTACATTTCAAGCAGAAAAAAATTCCAATGTGGGCTCCTGGGATTTTAAAAAAATAAGTTCTAGAGAAAGGCTTTTGAATCAGGAAAATAGCATAAACCTAATTTCCATAGGAATTACAATAGTCAGTTTTAATTAAAAGTCTTGATCAGAGCGAGGAGGAGCTGGTGCCAAACTCTACTAAATAAAACTGTGGCAGTTGTTGTTACCTCACACTATTGTCTAAATAAAAACACTATACATTCAGCAGAAAACAAGCGCCTGCATTCTGTTTCATGGAAATAAGGGGGATTTTGATCACTGCCTGAGCTATTATGTTGCTACATTTTATCATATGGAATAGCTGGTACATCTAATTTTAAATTAGATGTGAATTGGAGGGGTGTGTGTGTGTGTGTGTGTGTGTGTGTGTGTGTGTGCGCGCGCATTCTGTTTAAGGGTCATCCATGTGAAAAGGCACAACATCAGCCAGGATCAAATACTCACCACCCATTGTGGTATTATTATTTCTGAGCTTTTCAACTCCCCCACCCCCCCCACCCACACACAACTTAGATCTAGTTCTATTTTACTCATATTCCTGTAAATCCCAGGAGTAGCGAGTCTTGGGGGAGGATAAATCAGGTCTAACCTAACAGATGGTATGCATTTCTACTTGGGGAGTCACATTCAGCCATCCTCAATATGAAGATCTTTTCTTTCTGATGGAGGACATTGCTACTGACCACTCCCTAACTACAGGTCATGCTTGCAGAAGATTTTTCAGGAAGTGTGGTGGAATTGCAGTGGTTTAGTCAGATGTTCACCTTTCGTCCCCCTTGTGATGAATGGAACACACCTGCAAGATGTCTATGTGGTATTGGAGGTATAATCTGTGACCACAGAACCCAAGAAACTAACTGACCCAAGGCATAAAGTGGGAACATCACCTTTTCCCACTTTACCCCATCACCCCCCCCACCAACCCCATTCTTTTTCTTTTATTCATTGCTTTATCAGGGGAATAAAACTAGCTTATAAGACTTAGGGTAACAAGAGAAAGAAATTTTTATTCAGCAGAATTCCAGGGAAGCTGGGGAAGACTGGCTGACAGGGCAGCTCAGAATAAGAGCAGTGAGATAGGACTGGGAAGAAAATTGGACTATTTATCCCATGGGGTGACTATCAGGACTTGGCCTTTGAGGGGGAGGAGCACATAGGGGTGAGTCAGTAAGGGAGTCACTTTCCCCATGATAGCCCTTAACTTTCGGTAAAGTTAGTAGACATCCAAAATGTTGAGGGTGATTGAATTTCCTGTGAAAAGAGAATGAAGTGGAACTTTTCATTGGGAATGATGCAGAGTTGAATCAAGAAGGCCAACTGGACTCAAGAAGGAAGTTAAAGAGAAGCAGAAGGAAGTAAGACTTGGAAATCATGGGGAGGAGTTTACAAGGTCTCCAGAGCATTAAATAGGTTTGAGGTCAAGTTTTATCTAAATCTCAAGGGACAGGAAAGATCCAAGTAACAAAGAGTCCAGTCAATGAACAATGCCAGAATCCGTGAGAATTCCATGCATACCCAGAGTGGATAGGTGACAGGATAGATGGCTAGGAGAAAGGAAGGAAAGATGGGTCTAAAAGAACTAAATAGGAAGAAAGGAAGGACGTTCCTGGCGTCAGGCCTCACTCTAATTCAGGAGTTCTTAACCTTTTTTATTCCATGGACCCCTTTGCCGGTCAGGTAAAATGAATACTACTGTAATTTATTTATTGTATACATTCATAAGTGAAGGAAATGCTAGATTTCAGTTAGAAGTCAGAGAAAATAGATACTAAGTTGATTTTTTTCAATTCAAGCTCAGAGACGCCCTGAAATATTTCCATGGACCCGTTTAAGAGCCCCTGCATTTGATGACAATAGCAGTCACACTCAAAGTGACCTCAGAAGTTCATGTCTTCAGTCTCTTTGCATGCTCTCTAAAAACTTACAAATAACAAAGTAGGCTGGTTTGAACTGATTATTGACAAAGACTGAAACCACACAATTTCAAGATATTTAACATTATTTTGGGGTTTTTTCTTCTTGACTTTTTAGAGCTACCCTTCTACCCCACATCCTTGACAGCTTTCTCTATATACTCATCCTATATGGCAGGCTAGTGTTCTGTCTTTGATTTTGTCTTGAGAAAAACAACGGTTTTCTACATAGCTTCTAACATAAATGGTAAGATTAGCAAAAAGAACCCTTAACTTCCTATATGGATTTTTATCTTCCTCCTACAGTGGAAAGACTAACGATCATGTGAGGGATATGTTATATCATCTGTAAAATTCAGCATTATTGTGAGAAATAACTGAGATTAAAGTATGTAGGGCAGCTGGCAAAAGATTTAATGCATAGTAAGTGTTCATAAGTGGAAGCCCCTCCTAGTTCAC
Source organism: Cabassous unicinctus (assembly GCA_029593785.1). Lineage (NCBI taxonomy): Eukaryota > Metazoa > Chordata > Mammalia > Cingulata > Chlamyphoridae > Cabassous > Cabassous unicinctus. The sequence continues at coordinate 23,354 of JAQZBX010035738.1, forward strand.
ATGGCAATGCCAGATTTTTACACTTCTTTGGGATTCTGAGCTTGAGAAACATATCCAAGAAATACAAATAGTTTAAAATCTGTATGTTCTGGTTAGATTCTTCCCATTTGAGAACTGCTATTATTTTTTAAATCAAATATAAATATATTTTAGATACTTGGATAATTTAACCAGTTAGAAAACATAATAGAAAAATCACATTCAAGGCAGCAACCAAAAGGTAACAGTGGTTATCTTTGAGTTGTGGGGTTACAAGCCATCTGTTTCCTTTTTTGAAATCCCTCGTTTCTATATTTCCTAAAATTAACAGGCATTATTTAGGAAAAATATAAAATAACTACAAGGTGAATAAGAGCATTATTTTAAAACCAAAACAAGCCCGTGCTTCAAAAGGATAAAGGGAATGTTTCAAAAAGATGAAATTGTCATCAAAATCTTATTTCCTTTTTATTGAGCTGCCAGAAAATAAAAAGGCACCGAAATTTCTCTGTTGTATGTTTTACACAGGTAACTTCACTTGTTTTAATATTCATACTTATTAGCAGACAGATGCTAGATGTTTTTGGTGATCATATTTTACTGGTTATGTTTGAAGCCTTTCATAATAAAAATTAAGATTTTAAATAGGGAAGC
>JAQZBX010035739.1:0-24454 GCA_029593785.1 Cabassous unicinctus
AAAAAAAAAAAAAAAAAAAGGATGAAAGCTTTGAGCCAGTAGAGCAAGACTCAGGAAATCCTGCTCATTCCCTGTGAAGATTTAACAAAAATCAGGTAGGTCCTATTACCTATTTCAACTTCCCTGCCACAGGTACTTGGAAGCAGGAATGGTGGAAAGTATGACCAGATCTGGCTCCTCTTAAGCAGGTGCTTTGGTCACAGCAAACCAGGTGAGAGGAGGGCATGTGGGCTTTAGGAAGGTTTCCTGGGGGATTCTGATCCATCATACTTCATCAAAATTTACTGATTTAGTGGAAAAGATGTTCACAGAATTCTGTTTCCAGCATCACTCAAGCCATATCCTGAATCAATTAGGTGAAGAAAACTTGACAAAGTCATTTATAAAAGCAGGGGTTTGACAGCAGCTAATGTACCAGGCGTCAGGAGAGCTGGGTTCCAATTCTGGCTCAGCGCCTAACTCAGGATCTATACTGAGGCACTTTCAATCTATTAATCTTAGTAATGATAATAGTTAATACTAACCGAGTAGATACTATGTGCCAGGCTAAAGTGCTGAAAGGTTTTAAATACTGATCCCATTCTTCTACAAGGCCCTCAGAGGTTAAGAAATTAGCCTAAGGTCACAGTGAGAGGTGGAATGGGGCTTCAAGCCCTGTCTGCCTGTGCTGGTAACCCTCAGTTCTCAGCCATGAAAAGAGGAGATTGGGCCAATGGGTTTAGATTCTCCATGGCTGGAATGCATACTGAGTCAATTAGATAATTCTGACCTGAACTTAACAGGGTGCAGTAAAGAAATAATTTAAGAACTGCCAGTCTTGCCCTGCAGGGAAGAAGATAAGCTTGGGTAGGTTGAAGGAGAAATGCAGCCACACAGAGAGGATGACAGAGCAATTTTTCACCCTTTGAAGGGATGTGACTCACTTAAGACTCCCTGTTATAACCTGGTTGAATGTGAAAAATAAGCCTTTTTTCTCTGATAGAGTTAGGGTCCCTAAAGATTCCTCTTGGTTAAATTCCTATCACAGCTTGTCTCTTTTGATTACCTAAAGTAGAGGCAGAGGGAAGATAAAATATCTGTGGGCTTATGCAAGTTTGCATAAAGCCCACCTGGAAAAGCAACTGGTGCTGTTAAACCACAGAAAGGAAACCAGGACAGGATGCACTGAAGGCCAGGTGGGAGAGAGATGCCAAGATCCCATGTGAGAGGAGAGAAAAAGCAAAATAGCACAGGCAAACAAAAACCACAGATAAACAGGGCTGAGGGTTTTTCTTTTGCATCTCATGGTTCCTTTAGATTTAAGGAGACCTTTGCGTGGTTCTTGGTTTTCATTTCCTGCATCTTCAGGATTGGCATGGCTTAAAGAAAGGGCTACTTCAGTGGAGTTGGGTGAGGGGCCATTGCCACCTAGTGTATACAGGCCAGATCAGCAGCAACAGTCATTTAAAAGCCACCGGCTTGCAATCCTCTCCCAACTCATTTCCCCTTAGGGAGGCAAGATGGCAAAATGCTTAAGAGTGAGGGTGAGCTCTGGAGCCTGTCAGTCTAAGTTCAAGTCCTGGTCCCTCTCCCTGGGTGTGTGACCTGGGAAGTCATTCAAATACTCTTTGCCTCAGTTTCATTATCTGTATTATGGGGGTAGCACCTGCTTCATAGGTAGGATGAGGCACACATGTGCTTGGCACAGTGGCTGGTACCCAGTAATTACTCCATCCCTATAGGCTGTGATGACCATGACTAAAGATATCAGAGGATGAGGCCCAACACGCTTCCTGATATTCTGCAAGCCAGATTTGTTGCTGTCTTCATTGTGTGGTTCTGAGACCTTACTGAAGCTGAGAGAGGAGAAACTTGGCTTCCTGCCTTAGTCCTTTAACTTTTCTTTCTGAATCTGTTTTCTCACCTATGAAATGGGAATGACACTTGCTCTTAAGATAATGCCTATAAAGGCACTTTAAGGAGAATAAAGCACCATAAGGTATAAAATGTTAAAAAAATATTCTTGAATAAATGAGTACCACCGAGACTGGTTCCTCCTCTGCAAAACATAAATACTAATATCTGCTTCTCAGAGTGAGGATTCAGGTGATAAAGCCCAGCCACTTGGGGGCTTCTTGCTTATGCTTTGTTTGCTAGCAACCTTCAAGTCCTTTCTCACATGGCAGAGTCAAAAACGGTGGCTTCCTTTCTCTGTGTCTCTCTGTGACTCTGTTTATATAAAACTCCGGTAAGAGGGTGGAGACCCAACCTGAGCCATGCCTCACTGATGTAGTCCAATCAATAGGACTCCACAAAGAAAAAAAAAGGACCCCACACCCACAGGAATGGATTAGCTCAAGAACACAATCTTTCTTTGGGGGGGATTCACCAAATTCAGACTGTCACAGACACTTATGTCAAAAATGATCTAAACAAAATGAGCAAACAAATGTGAACACCCAAAGTTTGGCAAGTGTATGTGGACAAGTTTATTGTGGAACCATTTCTCCTTAACTCCACCAGCTGTCCCTTCTCCAACCCCTCACCCCACCCCACACCCACTGCCCCCAGCTCCATTCTCATGCCCCTGGTTCTTGCATTTAATTAAGGCATTTCTTCTTTTTCTTTGTATCACCTCTTGATTCTGTGTGACAAGAGAATAAATGTAAGAACTCGCCAAGGATGTCAGGCCGACCCATTTTTGGTACTTTGTATCAGCAGCCCTGTGTCAAACTAAGACAGTGTCCTCACAACAAAATTCCAATATTTATTGAGCACTTACTATGCAATGATCATTGTGTTCAGAGCTTTACTATAAATTATTGACTCTAATCCTTAAAACAAGCCAATAAATCTGTAGTATCATCACTCTAAATTAAAGGTGAGAAAACAGGTCTGGAGAGCTTAAGAGACCTGCTTAAAGTCAACACAGCTGTGGAGGTGGGTGGTAGGGTGAGGTGGGGAGTGGGGGGTGGGAGGGGGAAGAGCTTCAGATATGGGTGTTTGGCCCCAAAGTCCCTTTCCCCTTGTACCACACTGTCTATCTGCACCCCTCCCCAACAATGAAGCCCCCCTTCCCCCCACCAGCCAAAGGTTTATGGTGTTTCACTCAGGACCCTTGATTGCAGGCAAATGTTTTTGAGCATCATCTCATAGCTGAAGATGAAGAACTGGGGAAGGATTTGGGGTGTATGAAGCCGGGTTATGGAGTCCAGGTGTTCTGACTGGATAATCTGGCTCCCCTGACCAGTGACCCCTTCCTTGGTCCCCATCAACCTAACATTAATGAGATATAACTAGACTGGAGCATCTTGGAATGAACTCAGTTTGAATCCTGTGGCATAAGCTGAGAGTGGGGTAGAAGGATACTTCTTGTTCTGAGATGTAGGAAATAGGGTTGTGTTTCCAGCCCTGCCTCTTAGCAGGTGGGACACCTGGAGTACACCTCTTACTGCCTCTGTGGCTTAGTTTCTGCAACTGTAGCCCTGGAAATAAAAACAGGTTATAAAACTGTTTCAGATTCCATGGGCATTTGGCTCCATCTTCTGGTCATCTCTGATCATGGCAGCTATTTGCAGTGTTGCAGCCCACTGGCAACCGCACAACTGCGGGGCCCAGGGGATGGGGGAGATGAAGAGCTGTTCTGAAAATTCAGGGACTTGCTGTGAACTCTGAACTTCATTGGTGCTTATTATTTGGCCCTCTGCTCCTAGTGGCTGGGCAGAGACCCAGGAGGCAGTCAACCCGGGAGAAGCCTGAAATGCCAAAGTAGAAACGGACATTGGTAACCTTGGAGTCTAACTCCTCCAATGTCCAGGTGGGGAACTGAGGCTTGGGGGAGAAGCAGGGGCTCTCTCCAGGACACACACATAGGCCCCAGGTCTCCTGACACCTAAATCCATACTGTCCTCCCCTCTGACCTGCTGCCTCTTTCTCCAAGGCTTCTATCCCAATTAATCACGTCTCCCCTTTCTCCTGAGACAGGGATAATCTGCACAATAAGTGATGAGATGAGCCTAGACTGCACTGTCCACTTGCTACCATGACAACCGAACCCCTTCTGGTCCCAGCTCCTGCCCCATTTGGGGATGGTGATCCCTCCATCTTTCCAAGCCAGAGCTTTCCTGGTGGAATGGGATATGGAAGAAGAAGAAGGCAGAGAACTGCATCTCCTCCAGCCCTGCCCCTCCTCCAGCCCAGCCTTTCCAAGCCTCAACTTCCCCATCTGATACACAACCAGTCAGCCCCACAAGATTGTTAGGATAAGTAAATGGATGGTTATTGTGAGGTGTTTTGTGAATTCTTGAGCTCTCTTTTAAAGTGTGTCTGTCCCAAGCCACATAGAACCCCAGGTACTGAATGCAGGCCCAAGGGTTTTGGAACCCCAGCACAGGCTTCAAAGAGAAGGCAGCCTTGATAGGGGAGGGCCAGAGGTGGCCATTCTTATGATCTTCTGGCCTCAGAATCCTCAGCTCCCTGGCAGAGTTTAGGACTCAAGTTCCCCTCCTCCCCAGATCTCCTCCTTTCTGCAGATGAGTGAGGACAAGTCCAAGAAAGTGTCTTGGAGACACTTCCATTGATGCAGAATCCAGGAGCCTTAATAGGAGAGTCAGAGGAGGAAGAGTTCATCCTCATATCCCCCTTCCCCCCCCTTGCTGGACATAAGATCTATGGGCTCTGAGTGAGACTCAGAGAAGCAGCTTGAGGAAGAGATTGAAATCTTTCCCAGCTTAGGCCTTGAGCTCTCAGTGCAGACTTGATTCTGCTTGAACTTTAGAGAACTGGGGAAATAAGGGGCTGGAAGTCATCTGGTGCAGGCCTGCCTTCCTTTCATGCTTCTCAAAAGGTAGGGAGACCTCTACTCTCCCTAGGAAGCCCAGGTCCTTGCCAGGCAGCTCAAATTCTGTGGAAAGTCTTACTCAGCATTTCTAGAGAGTGGTTCTGAGATCACTTGCACTGAAGTCAACTTGGGGTGGCTTCCTGAATTGGACTGTCTGGGGATGGGCTGGGAATCGGCGTCTAAAATAGCTTCCTCAAGTGAGGCATGTTGAACTTTAGGAATCATCAGCCCCTCTCTGTTGTACCCAGGAATAGCAGCCCCCTTCTCTCACCTCTTCCCTCAGATACAGTTTTATCAGCTGTTTTCTTACAGGGCATGATTGTTGTCTGCTCCTTTTGTCATTTTTTATGTTCTCTCTTTCTCCTGGGTTCCATCTATATTCTCTAAATAGAACAACATAGAATTTAGGGTGTTGAAGTGTTCTTAGCAGAACACCTAGTCCAACTCCTCATTTTATAGATGGAGTTTTTGAGGCCCAGAGAGGGGACATAGCTTGTCCCAGTCCCATAGCTGTTCCTTGGGAGAGCTGAGATGAGACCCAACCACCTGATTCCGAATTGTGTTCTTTCTACCATGCAGTTCTGTCCTGTTGTAAATGTCCCATATTAGGGTGAATGCCTATCCCAGACCCCTTCTTAGATGAAGGAACAGGCCCCTGAAGCCATCTTGGTGTCATATTACTCTTCCTGGTAAAAACTGATTGGACCTGGAGTGGTCATCTGACCTCTGCGTTGGGTATCGGGGCCAAGAGGCCAAGTAGAGACAGCTGAGGTGGTGATTTCTGGCCCATGTATGCTGGGGAGCAGGCAGAGAGAGAGGGCCTGCAGAGAGAAACAGGCGGGCATGGGAGACTGTGCAATTTCAGAGGAAGGGTGGGGGATGGGGAGTGAGCGCGAGAGATAGAAAGAGACACAGAGGGAGAAGGAGATTAGAGAGACAGAGAGAGAGTCCCAGAGAAAGGGAGAGAGACAGAGGTAGAAACAGAGAGAGAGACAGAGGCACACAGAAAAAAAGAGATTGGAGTAGAGATCATAAATAGAGACAGCCAGCCAGAGAGATAGAGACAGAAGAAAGAGAGAGACAAATACAGAGGGAGACTGAGTCAGAGAGAGATTGAAGGAGAGAAAGTCAGAGACAGAGACCAGGCCCTGCCTTGGCACTTGGTGTTTTTCTAGTTTTTCCAGAGATCCCACTGACCTTCCTGTCCTCGGCTGCCCGGAGCTACTCCTGAATCTTCTCAGCAGTGACCTTCATGAAATGCTGCTAAGCTTCAGTGGGATTCTGATTCTTGTGATGATGTGATTCCCAACTAAGCCAGCCCTGGAGGGGGCTTTGCGGAAGCCCCCCACAGATCTTTCCAGGATGCAAATGTTGCAAGTTGGGAGGCAAACGCTCCATGCTGTTCAACAGACCATCTGTCGCTTCTCCTTACCTCCAAGACCTGGTGATGACTCTATTCCTCAGCAAGACATCAACAAAGCCGCCAACTCCCAGGGGATGGCTTGGTCTCTTGTCAGCAGCAATCTTCCTCCGAGCGAACTCCTGCTCACATGGAGCCAAGGTAATAAGGCTCATGCTGTGCTCATTGGCGCCTCCAGGCCTCTGCTGACCTGATGCTCCTCCTTTGCCAGCCCTGCCCGTCCCCTTGCTCATGCCAAGCCCAGCTCCCATGTCCGCTCCTCCAGGAGGCCTTCCCCAGTGACCCTGTAGCACATATCAATCCTTTCCTTTTCTAAACCTTTGTAGTACTTACTGGTTCTTTTTTGTCCTTTTGTTACACATTGTTCCATATTTATGTCAAATATAAAGGGCTATATTTCTGAGTTATAAGGAAAAGGAAATCACTAAGTTAGTATTATCTCAGATAATAATTGCTACTGATAATATAGACAGCTATTTGGATGTTTAGAGTCTTCCTGGTGCTTGTTATCTAGGAACTCATTTAATCCCCACAATATCCATTTACAGAACAGGGAATTGGGGCATGGAAAAGTGCAGTAACTTGCTAAAGGTGGTATCTTTAGTAAATGACAGACAGCAAAGATTTCATGTCTGTTCTCCTACTGCTTCCCACTTCACTGGCCAGTGCCTAAAAGTCTACCATTAGAATTTTGTCCTTTTGTCTTAAGGCTGGTTGTAGTTCCTATTTTATAATATATTATATATATATATATACAATATATAAGGCAGAAGGTGAGCTGGAGAAGAATGACGCATTGAAGGAGACCTCCTGGACAGTCATAAACTACTTTTTTGAGAACCCGAACTCCTGAATAATCATGAGCCTCCCATTTTCTGTGTGTCTGTGGAACACTAGTCCCATGGGATGTTAAGTAAGTTTAACTGAAAATAATGTTGTCAAATACATGTGGGGAACACTAGGTTAAACTGTTGTCTTTGTGGCACAACTTCACAGAGCCTTTAGTTATTTAAAGATTTATTTTATTTATTCCTCTCCCCCTCCCCTTTTTTGCACTTGCTGTATGCTCTTTATTCATTTTCTTTTTAGGAGGCACTGGGAACCAAACCTGGGACCTCCCATGTGGGAGGGAGACGCCCAATGGCTTGAGCCACCTCTGTCCCTGCTTGTTGTGTCTCTCATTGTGCTTCCTTGCTGTGTCTCTTTGTTCTGTCATCTTGCTACATTTTCTTATTGCATCACCTTGCCGCTCCAGCCCATTGCGTCAGCTCACTGTCTTGCTTGTCTTCTTTAGGAGGCTCCAGGAACTGAACCCGGGACCTGCCATGTGGTAGGCAGGTGCCCAGCTGCTTGAGCCATATCCACTTCCCCTCAGAGCCTTTAATATGCTGGTGTGCACTGTGGGTCTATAAGAAGGAAAGAAATGTGCAGTATTCACCAAAAAAATTTGACCATAGAACTCCTTTCTTATAGATCATCCCTCAAAGTTAGGCTTTTATGGAATCTTCTTTGTATAACCAAGTCATCACTGCCCACAATTACTCAGTGTTTTTTTGTGCTTCCTGTGGAAATTGTTGGGGATTGAATTGTGTCCCTCGTAAAGACATGTTCAATTCATAACCCCTAGTCTGGTGGGTGTGAATCCATTGGTAAATAGGACCTTTGAAGATGTTATTATTAGTAAAGGTGTGGACTCATTTGTGAATAGGATCATCAAAAATCCTATTTAGATGAGGCCTGATAGAATCAGGATGGGCTTTAACCCACATGGCTGAAGTCCTTATAAGCAAAGGAAATGGGACATAGCAGAAGGAGCCAGATGTCAGTGGGAACCAGAGGAGCAGACACAAGGAGAGAGAGATCATCAGGTGGAAAAGGATTGCTAGGATGCTACAGACTCTGGGAGAAAGAAAGTCTTGCTAATACCTTGGTGTTGGACTTCTCACCTCCAAAACCATGAGGCAACATATACCTGCTGTTTAAGCCAATGCATTGTATGGTACTCATCATAGCAGCCCTGGCAAACTAAGACAGAAATAGAACTGACTGTCCCTCCTTAGCATTTGTGGGGCTTGCATGTCAAGTGGTTTCTCTAATAGACAAGATGGGCTGCCCAAACTATCCTCATCCTCCTGCTTAGGTGCTCTGTCCTGACCCACCAGCTCATTTACAGGGTCAGGACCATGTGGTCAGCCCTTCCTGACCTTGCGTGACCACACTTACTTGTTCTTTTAGAAAGTGTTATGAGCATCTATAGTATGTTAGGCCCTTGAAGGATTTCTAAGGGAATCAGAGCCTGCCCTTGGCCTTGAGGCAGTCACAGTCTGTATGGGTGGATCTGACCGTCACACTGGGAAGGGGGAATGGACAGAAGATGATGGCACTTCAGAGAAGGGAGAGCTGTATTCCAGGTGTGGGGAGAGGAGTAGAATCTGGGAGGCTGCCTGGGAGATGGCCACTCAGAGCTGAGCCTGGAGGGGGGAAAAGAGGTAACAAGTGGAGCTTGTGATTGGGAGTGGGCAGAATTTTTGGCGGTGGCAGCAATAGGTCAGCCCAGACAAGGGCTGCTTTTCCCACTGACGTTTGTCCCCCGCCCCCTGGCTGTGGAGAGTGGTTGAGCCCACAGCAGCTGCAGGGATGGGGCTCGAGGCCCCCAGCTGATACTCTCAGGCCTGGGATGTGCCCACACCTTTGACCATCAGCGTCCAGGGGAGGAGGTGCCCCATCTGCCCTCCCCTCCATGGCTAATCCTCAGCAAAGCTGTGAGGGAGGAGACATTTGTGTTTAGGGCTCCAGGAGGGCAGGGGCTGTGCTTGTCTTGTTCTCACTGTAGCCCTAGCCCTTGCAGAGGGACCAACACACATTTGCTGAATGAATGGACATTCATTCTGGCTTCCGAGCCCTTTCCCCCCCTCTCTGCTTCCTGTTTCTCCAGGGTCTTCATAGCCATGAATCTACTGAAGGGTGAAATATTTTTATTTTCACATGGAACTCTTGAAGATCCTTACCCTGATTTTCATAGACTCAAAAGAGCTGTGGAACATCAGAATTGAATGAGCGTTGACAGGGCATATTGAGAACAGTGAATGTATTCATATCCAGAATAGTGGCATGTGAGGCACCACGACAGACAGAGGGACAGCCCAGAAGTGGAGAGAGACTTCCATGTCCATATTTCTAAAAGAAATTGTAAATAATATCAGTAGTATATTAGGAAGGGCACAGTTTCTGGAATCAAGCTCGGTTCAAGTACCAGTTCCATTCCTTTTTGACTGCGTGAGCTTGGCTAAGATTTACCAGAGCCTTTGATTCCTTTTTCTTAGAATGACGATGTTGTCTATCTTAAAAGATTACTGTATTGAATGAGACCCAGCTTGTGAAAGTTCTGTGTGAGTTATCGTGTTGCTGTCACAGGAAGGAAAAGAACACCCCTATGGCATTCTAGAACCGGGTCCCTTTGAACACAGGTTCTCCCAGGGTTTTATTTCCCTGCTTCCTTCCACATTTTTTAGGTTGCTCTGAAACTTGCCTCCCTGTAGCACTCTCCTCCATCTTACGCTGGGTTCTAGTTTTTCCTCCTGAGCCACATAGATACAGGTTTTTTTCTCTTCAATATGAGAGCCTTTCAGGTAACTTTGAGAGTTTTAGCAGTTCTTGGAGACTTGGTTTCTGCATCTGTAAGACGGCAGGTGTACTCTCTGGACCTGCTCCATAGGGTGGTTCTGAGGCGGTATCTGGTGTATATACATGTATATACATTTCATAGCTCAGTGCCTGGCACAGATGCTCATTAAATGGCTGGTGCTCTGATCCCTTAGTCCTGTTCCAAACCGAGTTGATATTATTTCTCACTGAGGGGGAGGAAGGAAGGTTAGAGAAGGCTTTCTTGAGCAGGGGAGAATGGAGCTGGGCTTTGAAGGAATGGTAGGGTTTACATGGGAGAATGGGGATGAGATTGGGTGGGGTGGGGGGAGGTTTGGAATGTAGGAAAGGAAATGGGAAGTCTCAAGTTTGCTCAGGGAATAGAGAGGAGGCTATTTTGGCTTGAGCCTGGGCACACGTGAAGCTTCTAGAGTTAGGGTGGGGTTCATTAAAGGGGCTGGAGGAAGATAAATCTGAAAGTATACAGGTTGGGGCCCTGGAATCACAAAAATAGACTTGGAAGGGACCCAAGTGGTCATTGGTCTAATCTCTTACCTGAATTAGGGAAAGGCACCCATGACTTGGTAGGACTTATGCTGCATGTGAGGCTCAATTCTGCTGTGTGTTCTTGGACAAATTACATATCATCTCTGATCTGGATTTCACCTCTGTGTGATGGAAATCATAATCCATTTGCTGCCTACTCTGTCATGAAGATTTTGTGAGCCTTGGACTGAGGATTCACAAAGAGATACTGGGCAAGGGACTCCCTTCTCCTCTCTGAGACTTGATTTTATAGTTTGAGACCCCATCTGTCTCCAGTGAGTAGGGAGCTGCGAGTCCAGCCAGGATATTGGCACCCAGGAGGGGAGAGGAAGGAGGGCACTGTGGGGTTGGGGGTGGAGGCGCTGTTCCTCCAGGCAAAAACAGGACTCCCACCCCCCGCCCCCCGGGGCCACTGGCTTCGCAGGAAGGTCTGGCCCGCTATGGTGGCTGCTGTGGGTCTCAGAGCTGGAGCTCTCTCTCTGCTTCCTGACTGTGCCAGGACCCTCCTTCTTGCTGGATGGGCTACACTGCTCAAGGGTGACCAGCTCCCCTGCATACCCTCTTCACCCCCAGAATCCCATGGCTGGCCTTTTGCAGAGCGTCCTGAGGAAGCAGCACCCCGCCCCATCCCCACCCTGACTCCAGAAGCTCAGGCCCCTCATTCTCAAGGAGAGAGCCCCTGAAGGGGAAAGTAGTCTGCTTTGCCTGCAGTTCCTGCTTCTCACATTCGCGCTGGTGTCACAGTGTAATATGCTTCCCGCCTGGACGCTTGGCCTTACTTACTGCATGGGAAATCGAGACAGTCCAAGGCATGCACGCTCTGGCAGAGCCAGGACTAAGATCCTGGCCTGGGCTATTTTCATCATTCCCAAGGCTTTTGAATTTGAAGGGGCATAAAATCACACAGGGATTTGCTAAAATGCAGACTCCTAGGACATTGCGCCAGTTGCGATTCAGGGTAATGGCAGTGGTGCCTGAGCATCTGTATTTTTGACAAGCACTCCAGGGCCATGATATGACCCAGACCTTAAGGGCCCCTGCACTGCCCCTCGCCTTAAATCCCAGTGTGGGTTGTGGAGGAAAGTTCCAGAGTGAAAGTAACTTTTATTGACTCCTTCAACCATGCCAGGTATTATGAATGTATTATCACCCTAGAATGAGACATTAGTATTACTGTTTCATAGATGAGAAAACGGAGCCTCAGGAAGGTTTAACAGTTTATCCAAGGTCTCACAGCTGGTACTTAGAAGAGCTGGCATTTGAACTCTGGTCTTATAGCTCCAGAGTACATATCCCTTCCACCCAAACTTTCTAATGAAATCATCACCATGCTGTCACATTCTCATTCTAATGCTCCCACCCTATCTTTTCTCCCTGGGGTTAAAAGTTTGTTTCAGATTCACCCAGCCAGTGGGAAAGGTCTTTTCTTGCAAAAACTCCTTTGCTGCCAGCAGGTGGCAGCACTGGACTGAATAAATGTAAGGTGTTCACACGTTAATTGGAGAAATACAATCTTTTGTTATTCTTGCTGGTTTATAGACCCTCTCCCTCCCACATTCTGCATAGCTGGTGCTGTTACCTTGTGGCCTTCCAAGGTTGGGACAACCCAGGAATTCCAAATTTCCTAGAGACAGCCAGTGATTGACTTGGAAGTGAGCTGCAGCTGGAATTTACACTTGCCAAGTGTATCTCTGGTGCCTGTTAAGTGTTTTCTATAATTGCCTTGTTTAATCTTCCCTCCCCACTCCACACACACACACAAAACCTCTTTGAGTTAGGTGCTATTATTTCACCTGTTTTTTTTTTATTTAAGAGAACTCCAAAGAGGCTAGCTGGGCTTGAACTTAGGTGTTTCTGATTTCAGAGCTGCGTGCCATTATGTTCTCATTTATACAGATGGTCATTTATACAAATAGCTTGCAGGAGGAAGTGATTTAACCCTGGGGATGAGTGGCAGTGCTGGGATGAGATCCCAGGCCTCCTCGTAATCCCAGGCCAGAGCTCTTGCACTCATCCCACTGTGGATAAGGACCTGGGCAGCAGGGAGTCTGCGGGAAATGAGGGTATGTTTGTCCCCTCTACTCCCTACCCCCAGGGGACCCGACTGGGAGCAGGATGGTTGGAGGGTGTTGTTCTCAGGGCCAGTTGTGTCAACCCATGCTCAGCCTGGCACTCAGCCAGCCTGAAGGTGCCAGGGTCTGGAGACCCCTCCTTGTCCCAGGAGTGTGAGCAGAAACCTGGTTAGCACTATCACTACATCCCAGCCTCCTGGCATGGTCTGGGGTAGAGTCCACGCTCATTATTTTTGGAATCAATGGACATGCCTCCTCTTTTACTGTCTTCTCAGGCTCTGCTCTGAGCCTGCTGCAGCAGGAGTTTCCTCCTGGGGGTCCTCTAGCCTTATTGGGGGCATGCATTTGGTCTCTTAGTGTAGTAGGTTGAATTATGTGCCACCCCCCAAAAAAAAAACAACAACAAAAAACAAAAACAAAAACACATTCTTGGTCTTAGCCTGCATTCCTGGGAGTGCGAGCGCCCATAATTAGGATCTCTTGAAGAGGCTGTTTTGTTAGGGTGTGGCCCAAATGAATGAGGGTGGGCCTTAAAGCGATTACTGGAGTCTTCTATAGGCAGAAGAAAAGCCACAGGGAAGAGCCGAAACCAGGAAGAGAAAGGAGAGGACGTTGCCATGTGATGAGAAAGCAAGGAACCTAAGCACTGCCTGCCAGCCAGAGCTGACCCCAGGAGGAAGCAAGCCTTCTGGCCTCTGAAACGGTGAGCCAACGAATTCCCATGGTTTAAGCCAACCCTCTGTATATTTGTCATAGCAGCTCAGGCAAACTAAGATGCTTAGCAAGACCACCTGCTTGTTCTTTCAGTTTCTAGATCCACCCTTTATCTGTCCTGCCCCCAATCCAGACGCAAAGAACCCAGGGGGCAACCTCTTATGCTGCTGTATGTGCTTCAGGGAGTCTGGCAAAAGGGTGAATATAAATAAGCTCTTTGGGGAAACAACCACTTATTGTTTTCTCCAAGTACAATGTATTTGCTATTGAAAAACAGAAAATAGGATAAGCCAAAAGAAGAAAGTTTAAATCCCATGAGAATCATATTTTCTTCTTCAATGATATCTTAATGGAATTTAGTTTTTCCCTTTCTCTTTTTACTATACATATTGTACAAACATGCAAAATACAGATAAGCCAAAAAAATTGTCACTGGGAATACTACTTCATGAGTGCATTAATAATTCTATTAATAATGATAATCATTTGTTGAGGGCCTACTAATGTAATAGGAGCCTTACATATTTTTTTACTTAATTGAAATATAATTTATATACTATAAAATTCACCTATTGTAATTAATTTTAATTCAAAAGATTTTAGTAAATTTATTGAGTTGTGCAACTATCACCATAATCCAATTTTGGGACATTTCCATCACCCCAGTAAATTTCCCTCAGCCTCCTTTCCAATTAATCCTTGTTCCCATCTCCAGCCAACCTCTAATCTACCTTCTGTCTCAATAGTCTTGAGTTTTTTGGACATTTCATGTCAATGGAACAATACAGCCTGTGGTCCTTTGTGTTAAATCTGTACACTGATGCTCTCAGGGGCGTCTTCTCAGTTACAGATGAGGAAACTGAGGTTTAGTGAGGTTCAGTGACTCGAAGTAGTCACACAGCTGGGGAGCAAAGTAGCTCAATTTCAGCCGGGGTTTGACTCTCATTGTCATGATGCTTCAGTTGCCAGCCTCTGCAACTGTTTGCTCATATATAATTATTTCTCCCAAAGGATCATACTCTACATGTTCTTTTGCCACTCTTCACTTCACTAAATAATAGAGGGTGAACATGATTCCGTGTGAATAAATATACATCCACAATAGCCACAATAGATTCTTGGGAAGTACAGGGTAGCAGTTAAGAGTTTGGGCTTCCCAGACAGATGGTCTGGGTTTAAATACAAATTCTGCCACTCATTAGCTATGTGACTGTGGGAAAGGTACTTGAGCTCTCTGTGCCTCAGTTTCCTTGCCTGAAAAAAAGAGATGATAGTGCCACACCGCGGGGTTGACAGTCTTATTCTACGTGGCAGTTCCTTCCTGATACAGGAACTGAGCTCAAGAGCTGGGGAAAACGTTGGAGTGAGATCCAGACTAGCAGATGAAGGGCCCTCGGGCTCAGGGAACTGGGGAAGGCTCCGCTCCGCCTCCACCCTCTCTGCTCCAGGTAGTGGCCTTCCAAGGCTCCAGTGTAGCTTCTGATTGCAGGTACCCAGAAGCCAGAAGGCTGCTCCAGCCCCATCAATCAGCCTGTAATTAGTGAAATGGAGGCACACATGCTGGCTGCAGATTGTGGGTGGGAGGACAGGATGTGGTGGGAAAGAGCACCAAGCGAGGGGCGGGGGTGGTTATTTGTGTTCCCTGGTGATTTGGCAACGGAGCCTGCCGGGCCCTAACATGGGATTGGCAATCTTTGAAAAATCCTGCCGATCCCCAGACACTCTCCTTTTGTCGGGCCAGAGGTGGGGCCATCACCTTAGCTTCTGGGGCCGTGGGATCATCAAGGCCGGGTGGAGACATGTGCTATCCAGGGGTGGGTCTCGGAACTGCGTACAGGTGTGAACTGAGGCGAGGCTTGACCTCAGCGTGGGGGCGGAGCGCGGGGATGGGCAGGGACTGAGGTGGGTGGAGCTCAACTTGGGCAATCTGCACAGATGCCTGGCAGTGTGTGAAAACTCTTAATCTAAAGAGTTCATGTGGAATTCCAGGTCTCTGATCTCTTGGAAAAGAAACCATAAGCACAACTCCATTCCCACAAGGGAACACCCTGGCTGGGGCTGTGTAGTGGCTGCCGCCTTGGACGGTGCTGTCTCCTGTATGAAACAGTCCCCACAACTCCTTGTATCAACCAGCCCAGAAACCCAGTGCCCATAGCCTTTTACCACCCCCACTGGGCCACTTTCCTTCTGAGTTTGTGACCTTTGGCCTGGGGATGCTGTGTTCAGACCTAGCTCCCTTCTTAGGGCTCATCCTGGAGGCGGTGACTTCAAGCTCTAGCACTGAGGGCTGAGCCTGCCCTATGATGGGTGTTCTAGGCAGAGGTTACAGCAAATGCAAAGGCCCTGAGGCAGGAGGGGGCTTTCTGTGCTCCTGCAACTCCTGGAATGGAGTTTTCAAGATAGTCTACACATTGGGAAGAGGAGTAAAAACCTGTCAGGACAAGTTAGAAAGATATTCCAGCCAGGGCAGGGATAGGGCAACCAGGGGGGGACCCACTGTGTATGCCCATGAGAGGGGAGAAGAGAGGGGCTTAAAGAGCTACGGAAGGAAGTATGGGATGGGCTTGGATGGGCAGCTAATGGTCTCCTTAGGCTCTCTGCCCCCAAGCTGACCTGAATCTTCTGGTGTGGCTGGGCAGTTTCTCAGTACTGCCCACACCTGTTTCTGACCAGCAGATAAAATTTCTACCCTACCCTCTTGTGGGAGCTCTCAGCAAACTGTCCTCACCCAGCAGAGTCTTAGCCTCCTTCCCCAGCTCTGGTCTTGGCAGGGATCTCCTTGGCTGGGGCATGATGCAGTGGGGCTTGCTCTCTCTTGAGGTTGTTCTGAGCTTTGAGAGCTTCTTGGGGCCTCTGGGAACAGAGTCCTTTCTGTTCTGTTGTAAGTACAATGAATTTTTTTCTAATTAAAAAAAAAATGCATGTTTGTTACAGAAAATATAGACAAGAACACAGAGAAAAAGGACCATTACCCATAATTCTACCACTCAGGTTAACTTTTTTGTATATGTGCTTCTGGGCTTTTCTCTCTGCAGAGGTGCATTCACTTGGGGGTGCACACAGACCATGGGGCAGTAGTAAGGGAGACCCTGGAGTTGGATGGCCTGCATTCAAAACCTGGTCCTGATGCTTGCTGGCTGCGTGGCCTTGAGTGAGTTGGTTTCTTTGTGCCATAGTTTCCTGACCTGTAAAATATGGTGGCATTACCTTCCTCATAGGGCTATCCTCAGAATTGGGTATGTGGCATTCTGCTTGGCACCTTGTAAACACTTAATGCATCTTAGCTACTTTTGTGCATAGCAAATCTACATCCATACACATATATCCATTTTTTAAAACGCAAAATTGAGATGTTGCAGACCATACTGTTTTGCTACCTGCTTTTTTCACTTTGCCCCTACGGTCTATGAATTTTATTCCACAAATCTGCGCATATAAGAAAAGGTAGACTAGTTCTTTAAATCAAATCTTTTCTTAGTCTCCACACCTGCCCCTTGGCTCTCCCTAGAGCTGAACCCTGGCTTGGCAAAAGTGAAAGTCTTGCCTTGGGACCTGAGTGTGTGGGTCCATTGTCAAATGTGTGCGGTCCCATGAAGGCAGACATGTTGCAGATTCTCTGCCAGATTTGGCAAGAGAATTTTTTTTCAAGATTGGAATGGGGCCACTGGAATTTACAGCAGAGCCCCCCTGGACACAGGACTGCCATTACCCTTAGGTTCATCATATGCCTGGGGTACAGTGTGTGTGTGTGTGTGTGTGTGAGTGTGAGTTCCTGCAAACCTTTCTCCCTCCTCTCTCTTCTCTCACCTGTCTCTCCGTATCAACTACTTCTCCCTTTCTCCAGTAAAATGGCCCCAGTGAATTTAGAATTTTGAGCAGAAACCCAGAAGGGAGGTTGCTCTGCATTGCAAATCTCTCCTGAGGCCAGTGAACCCAAAGTCTTTGCCTGTATGGGAGAATAAAAACCAATAGGAGAACAAAATACAGTAGTTCCTGTTCTCCCTGACTCTTTTACACAGTGGAAACAAACACCAGTTAATATCTCAGTTTATTATTGTACGGTGAACATAAAAAATGTCATTACAAATTCTTTTACAAGGCAGCCTTTATTAGCTGCAAGATATTCCAATATGTGAATATTTCCAGTTTTCCCATTCTTTGCTATTACATGTAACTGTAGCAAATATTCTTGTACCTAAAATGTGACTGGGTCTCTGGTGATTTTCTTAGGAGAATTGCTAGAAGTAAGATTACAAGATCCAAGGGTCTGGCAGATTTGTCAGGTGTTTGGTCTTTTTTGTCCTCCAGAACTGTTGTAGGAATGCCAATGAGCAATATACAAGAGTCCTGCATTGTTCTTATGGGTAAGAGGGGGGCCTTTTGTCTAGCTCTAGGGTCTTTGTCAGGCTTGGCTTTGAGGTTTGGCAGAAGTGGCCTCCTCTCTGCACGGTGTCCTGGAAGCTGCTTGGAGCCCAGCAGTGAAATCCGTGGGTTCTGCAACACAGGTGGAGCATTCTGCATCCTTGGCTGGCTTCCCCAGCAGCAGCACTGCAGAGCTTGCCTATTCTGGGCCTAGAGGTGGGGCACAGAGATGCCTTAGGTCCTTAGGAAGCTGATGCTTTTGGCCCAGCCCTGTGGTGGCAACCTGGTGAGGGAGAGGGCCTTGCAGGGTGTAAGCATGTGTGTGGGAGATGGGAGCTCAGACACACGTGCCATAGGCCAGCCAGATGAGGACCGACAGGCACTGAAATGGTGAAGGCACCGTCTCAGTGCCGTGGGCCTTGTGGAAGTGGCAGCACTTGTGAGAAGCAGGAGTGGGCAGAGGTAAAGTTTGCCAGTGAGAGGGAATAAACCTGAAGGGCAGGGGCTAGAGGGAGGGGGTCCATGCTGGGTGAGAGCAGCACATCAAATGCCACAGGTGGGCTCCCACATGGCTCCGTATGTTCCCTCTCAGGGGATCCTGGCAGGAGGCCTCAGCTTCTGCTCCATGGAACAGGGAAAGGGGCACAGTTAGGCTGATATCTGGGCACTCTGAAGGCCAGTTTTGGGCATTTTGGGGAGGGGAGACTCTCTGAATGACAGATGCTAATTCCCTCATTTCCAGAACCCAGGGTCTTTTCCCCTTCCAACATTTTGTCTCCACAGTTGCTTCCAAATGTCCATTTGCAAACTGGTTCAGGTCTATGATGGAATTTTCGTTTGACTGTGTCAAACTGAGAATAAAAAAAAAAGGACTTTGAAGTGAATTTTTAATGAGGCTAAATTTATTCAGTTTTAAGGACTTTCCTCTGAGGGAATGACCTTCCTTTTGGTGTTAAGCCGTTCTTTCTTTTATGAAACGATGGTGAAAGTAAATGGCATTTTCTTTCACCCTCCTCACTTGGCAATTTAAAAAGCTGGAAGTCCTAGGTGGATACTTTTCTATGTGTGCCCCTCCTCCCCCACTTTTGTGCTTGTGTGTGAGGTTATGTAGTCAGTAAATTCAAAAGTTTGGGTTTGCTGTCTAAGTCCACTCCAGGGTGGACTCCACCCCAGTTCGTGGCTTTATTTCTCACCATGTTGGCCTTTATTCAATAAACTCTCCATTCAACCAGTATGCAGAGCACACTGTGTGCCAGGCCCTATGGGCCAGGAGCTTTGGTGCTGTAGGAAGAGGCTGCAGGCGCTCCCCGTCTGCTGTGGCCAGGCCCTGTAGCAGGAGCTGTGGTGGTGATGGGATGGGTCACAGGTGGCCAAGCTTCCCAAGGCCATGACCCTCCTGTGGTAGGTAAAAAAATGGCCCTTCAGAAGGATATCCACGTCAAATCTCTGGAACTTGCGTTTGTTACCCTAAATGGCAAAAGGTGTGATTATGTTAAGATCTTGAGAAGAAGAGTTTATCCTTGAATTTCCTGTTGGGCCCTAAATGCCATCACATATATCCTTGTAAGGGAGAGGTGGCTGGAATTTTGAGAGAAAGACACAGAGGAAAAGGTGATGTGAAGATGGGGGCAGAGATTGGAGTGATGTGGCCTCAAGCCAAGGACACCTGGAGCACCAGAAGCTGAAAGAGGAAGAGAATAGAGTCCCCGAGAGCCTCTGGAACAGGGGTTTGCCTCCCACCTGCTAAATGTGGATTCTATCCTTGTCCATCAGAGTGTCACGTAAGAAATTTACTCTAAACCACAAAGGGCATGTCATGTTTATTTCTCTAAAACAAATTTAATCTGCTATAAGACCCCACAGTTCTGGGTGCCGTGAATGCAACTTCAGTTATTACTGGGCTCTTCCTTGTGCGCAAGTGCAGGGATATGTCCTGGGGTTTTGTGCAGGGCTCGGACCTTGTGCCCACAGTCACTGCTGATACCCTTGATGTCCAAGCATAGGCGACCTTCAAGGCAGGTGGTCCTGCAGCTTCTGTGCAAATGGCCCAGGGGATCATGTGTGGTGCTCGGGCACAGCCTCTCAAGCCACCCCCTTTGACATCCTAGCACTTCCCAGGGGTCCTGTGAGGGGCCTCAATCCACTTAGCCCTTAGCCCTGGAAGGCATTTTCTCTGACTCTGCTTCCTAAATTCCCTACTTCCCTTTCTCCTCCCTCTCTGTAACATTCTCGGTGAGATTAGGCTTTTCTAAAACTGAAGTCCTGGGAGGAGTTGTTCTTCTGATGACTCTGCTCTTTCTCTTTGTCCAGAAACAGCCAAGCCCCCTGAGAAAAGGGAGCTCAACTGCATGGCTCCCTTCAGGTGATGTTCAGGAATAGGGAAGCATCTTCTTATAGCACTAAAAGCAAAGCGCAGATAAATAGCTAATTCATTATCCTGTCACCTCAGCACTGGCTGGGGTTGCAAACACGTGGATATCCTGGTCTGACTGCACGCTGTCCTCCTAGCTCCTTTAAGGCCACCAATCCCTGGGAGTCTCCAGGGCCTGCGTGGAGCTGTCCAAGTGCTGATTTGATTCATGGACGAGAGGCATGTGTGATGCTCAAACCCCAGAGTTGAGATGGGAAGGAGAATAGGCTTTTACATGTCTATGTTGCCAAAATACGTCCCATGGGGTGATAGACAATGCATAAAATAAAGAGTTCTGGGATGTAACCTTAGGGAAATATAAAGTTGAGTTAAACACTTCTTTTTCATGCTTTATGTCTCCCAGAATCTTTAATATGCTAATATCCACTGTGAATCTTCATGGGGGGGCGGGGATCATAAATGCAGCATTTCCCAAACCTTTGGGACCACAACCTACCTTTTCACAGAGGATCAGTGTTCTGTGAAACCTGTTTAGGAAACTGCTGGTATTCATTGGAGAATTAAAAAAATATGGGAGATGGGAAGGACCCTGGAGATGACATGGTATGAAACCCTTGGTTTTAAATTTGGGGAAATTTGAGGCCCAGGGTTGGGGGGTATGTCTGAAAGGACTTTTCAAGGTCATCAAATTTGTGGAAGAGCCACAAACAAATATTTGTGGAAGGTTGGTACCCTGGTCTCCTGGTTCTCAGCCTGGTGTTCTTACCTCTACATCCTTGCTGTCACCTTTACTGATTAATACCTATTAGTTAATGATATTAATACCCATTTGCTAATATATTAATAAATAGCTTAATTAAAATCTATTACTGTATTAATATCTAATAACTATTGGGCCACCTTGCCATAAAATCCCAGCTCTGATGGCACTCAGACAGAGATACCAGCCTTGCCCTGACTTCCATTCAGGGGCAGTGGCTGCCTTTGTGATGCTTAATTCTGTTAGTGAGAAGTCTCTGGGAAGATGCTTGGAGTGTACTCAGCATCTTGCCCATTTTTTAAAAGAAAAATTCTGCATTTGATCAATCCAAACTTGTTTTATCCAGCACATTTCCTGGTCAGACTGAAGGCCTCAGGGAAATCTAATCCGGTGTTTCTGATTCATCTTCATTTGAACTCATCTATTTTTGTTCTCTAAGCTACTTCCTTGGCCCCAGCCCTCTGAGCTTTCCTATAATATCTCTTCCCTCAGAAATAAGGCCTTCTATTTGAATAGATGGAAAGGTTCCTTACCTCTTCCTGTCATGTGGCCTTCCCATCCACCCACCAAAAAAAAAAAAAAAACACCCTGGAAATTAAGTATCTTTCAAAATTGAGAGTGCATGTCAGAGGGCTGCAGAGAATGAGAAGAATGTTTGGGACAATAGAATGGAAATGATTAATGACCCCAAAAATCAGACCTGGGAAGACATAGAATGATTCAGCCTGAAAGATGGCCAAGGGGTGATTTAACAATCTTGGCAGAAGAGCGATTATTTCAAAGCCTGGGGACTAGTTCTGCTAACAACAGAACGGGAGGAAAGGGCCTGAAGCTTGGAGCATAAAGGAATTAGGTTAGACACAAAGAAAGATTTCTTGGTTCTGATGGTCAATAACACATCACAGGGAAGAGGATGTGGCTCAAGCGATTGGGCTCCCATCACCATATGGGAGTCTGGGGTTTGATTCCCAGGATCTCCTGGTGGAGGCAAGCTGGCCTGTGCGGTGAGCTGGCCTGCACGGCATGCTGGCCCACACAGGAGTGCTGGCCAGTGTGGAGAGCTGGCCCAAGTGGAGAGCTGGCACAGAAAGATCATGAAATAAAAAGACACAGAGGAGAGACAATAAAAGACGTAGCAGACCAGAGAGCTGAGGTGGCACAAGAGATTGAGTGCCTCTCTCCCACTCCAGAAGGTCCTGGGTTTGGTCTCTGGTGCTGCCTAAAGAGAAGACAAGCAGACACAGAAGAACACAGCAAATGGACACAGAAAACAAAAACAGACAGCACAAAAGCAACGGGGGTGGGCAGGGCAGAGGGAGAAATAAATCTTAAAAAAAAAAAATTACAGTGGGTGTAGAGGGTGGAAAGATCACAGGCTTTGAAGGCGGAGGTTCTACATCTGGACCTGCTCCTTTTGAGGTATGCAACCTTGGATAAGATGCTGACCTTGAGACTCTGTCTCTCCATCTGAAAAAACTATTCATAAATATATCTAATATTTCATGATAAATATATCTAGTATTTTCTGAACCATTCACCTGTTGGTAGATATTTATTTTGTTTTCAAATTAACATGATTTACTAAATAGTGTTATATATATACACACACACATACATATATATCTATCTGTATTTAGATTTGGTTGTTTAAAAATACTCCCCAAAGTAGGACTGTTGCATCAAAGTGTATTAATAAGTTCAAAGGTTTTTTTTTTTTTGAAAATACTGCAAAATTGCTTTCCAAAAGGGTGGTACCACTTTGCATTTCTATTAATGGCAACTGAGTATGCTTGTTTAACTGCCCCTTGCCAGCACTGTGTGTTCTAAATTAAAAAGAAATATCTTTACTAAATTGAAAGGTGTCAATATTTAAATCTACTTCTTTGATTACTAATAAACTGAATGTTTCCATAGGTTTGTATGTGATTTAAACTTCTTTTATGAATCACTAATATCCTCTGACAAATTACTTTTATTGGAAGATGATATTTTATTATTATTGAATTATTCCTTAGTAGTAATGATTTTTAACAGCTATTTTTTCTGGTTATAATATTTCTCTGTGAAAAATAAAAACAATGAAGATGTGATTATCGGCTAAAACTCGACCACTCAGATAATCACTGTCGACATTTGTGGTGAATATCCTTTCAGATTTTTTCCCCAAATGTATAAATATGGATATATGTCAAAATGAGAAAAACAGGACCACAATTGCCCTGCTGTCTTGTAACTGTACTGTCTTATGCAGTAGACTTTGGACATCTTTTCTATACCAATAAATACAAATAGAACTACATTATCATCTTCACTATGTGGATAGAATTCATTGTACAGACATTCCTTGTTTATTTGCTCAATTTTCATCTTAATTGATATTGCTTGTTTACATTTTCTATTATAAACATATCCACAGTGAATATCTTGTGGTTATAACTATATGCCATTGCTCTCCTCTAATTTTTTTTTCTAAAGGAGGCTGGGACCTCCCATGTGGGAAGCAGGCATGCAACTGCTAGGGCCACATCTGCTTTGCTCCTGTAATTTTTAAATAAATTAGAGAAGTTATGTGTCTTGGACCAATCATGTATAAAAAACAGGATTCCCATATACCACCCTATTATTAACACCTTGCATTGATGTGGAACATTTATTACAATTGAGGAAAGCACATTTTTATAGTGGTATTATTACCTATAGCCCATGGTTTAAATTAGGCATCCTTGTCTTGTTCCTGATCTTAGAGGGAAAGTTTTCAGTCTTTCACCACTAAATATGTTAGCTTTGGGTTTTCATATGTGTCCTTTATCATGTTTAGGAAGTTTTCTTCCATCCTATCTTTTCTAAGTGTTTTTATCAAGAAAGGATAATGGATTTTATCAAGTGCCTTTTCTGCATCAATTGTGTTTTTTCCTTTTGTTCTTTTAATGTGGTGTATTATATTAATTGATTTTCTTACATTGAACCACCCTTGAATACCTGGGATAAATCCCACTTGATCATGGTCAATAATTCTTTTAATGTGCTGTTGGATTTAGTCTGCTAGTATTTTATTGGGGATTTTTGCATCTACATTCATAAGAGATATTCTGTAATTTTCTTTTCTTGTGCTATCTTTATCTGGATTTGGTGTGAGAGTGATGTTGGCCTTATAGAATGAATTAGAGATTGTTCCCTCCTTTTGCATTTTTTGGAAGAGTTTGAGAAGGATTAGTGTTAATTCTTCCTGAAATGTTTGGTAGAATTACTCAGTGAAGACATCTGGTCTTTGACTTTTCTTTGTTGGGAGATTTTTAATGACCAATTCAGTCTCTTTACTAGTTAATGGTTTGCTGAGATATATTTTTTCCAGTCAGTGTAGGTAATATGTGTGTTTCTAGGAATTTGTCCATTTTATCTAGGTTATCTAATTTGTTTGTGTACAGTGGTTCATAGTATCCTCTAATAGTCTTTTTAATTTCAGTGGGGTCAGTAGTAATGTCCCCTTTTTTCATTTCTGATTTTTGTTGTTTCCTCCCTGTTTCTTAGACTAGCTAAAGGTTTCTCAATTTTATTGATCTTTTCAAAGAACCAACTTTTGTTTTTATAATGCTCTCTGTTCTTATTCTCTATTTCATTTATCTCCATTATAATTTTTATTTCCCACCCTTCTGCTCACTTTGGGTGTAATTTGCTCTTCTATTTCTAGTTCTTCCAGTTTTGAGGCTGGGTCTCTGATTTGAAACCTTTTTTTTTTTTTTTTTTTTTT
>JAQZBX010035740.1:0-24458 GCA_029593785.1 Cabassous unicinctus
TTCAACTTTGCTCATATCACAAGTCTATTTCATCATCCTCAAAGATCAATATCTGGTTTTTAGCTTAAACCATTTTTATATAAATATTAAGCATTTAATAATCTATTCATATTCAAATTGATTAAATTCTGCTTTATATATTTAACCCCCAAAAGTATTTTAATATTGCACCAGATAAGAGATGGATTATAAAATCACAGTCAATATTTCAGTCTGGTGTTGATGTGTGTTTGCACATAGATTTGTCTGGTGGGTGTAGAGATTTTGCTTCTGTAAACTCTTCAATCCAGGTCTGGCAAAGATTTTTAGGGCCATCACTCTGGAAAAAATATTATATATATATATATATATATATATATATATATATATCATAAATAGCTCATGTCTTTTCATCAAATGCTAACATTACTATGAAACGTATTGGTTATTAAATATAAACCTTCACTGAAAAAGAGAACTATGTCATGCCGTTTCCCACATACCTCCTCCTTAGTATATATGCATACAATGAAAATAACTGAAGTATGAAATATTTTCATACTACCTTTAAAGTAAAAAGTTATTTCATGGCATCTCTTGACAATTTATTTGCAGTGTTCATAATGTGACACAGATTTGAACAGGAATATGTCAGTGGAGTCATGTGAACAATGTTTTGTCAAGGAATAACATTCAGCCAGAAAGGGCCCTGGAAATTCCAAGAGCCTTTTTGCATCATACAGAATTTGTTCTATGAGAGGGCATCTGCCGTTTTACTAGAAGATATATTATTGTTCTCTTGCCAATTAAAATAATGTCTCAACAAAGGGCTGGGACTGTCATGAGCTATGGCATGATTCTGAATTCATCAGTCAGGAAATATATTTGGCACTAAACATTATAGCTATTTACTTTATATATTCCATCTATAGTGGAATAAACAGAGTCAATAAACAAGAGTCCTTAGTGACCCCGATTTAGCAGTCACTATGGGATCTTCAATATAATCAGTTTTGGCAATCAGCCCTACACAGGAAGCAATAGGGACACTGGCTGTAGAGAAAAGAAGATGCAATACTATCATCAGACACACTGTGATGATGTTGGACAACATAAGTTAAATTATAACATGTGTGTTATTATTGTTTTTCCTGTATTATCTAAGGCAATGGAACTTGCATAAGACCCCTTTATCTGTTTTGTTTCCAATGAGTAACTCATGATTTTTATGAAAAATATGAAGATTGAATGGAAAAAAGAGCAGAGATAACCACTGTAAATTTTTAATTAAAGTAATGTCAGAAATTGTTCCAGTTAAATATAACAGTACATAAGAAAACCGACAAAAAATGTTCTATACTCTATCATTTTCTTCCAATGTATTATGGCTATCTTTAATTATCAATATATAGAGATGTTCTATCAGGTTTTAATGACTGAACTTCATATAATTTTGATCTTCCCTTTGTAATAAGTATCACCAGTTTATTCTTTGTAGTAAAAAATATTGTTTTAAGAATTTTTATAACTTTGCACATGTGACTGTTGATAAGCCAGACCATTTCCTCTGGATAAAATATTAGCTGTAAGTAGAAAAGTTTTTACAATTGTTTGCATTTTGAAACATATTTCCAACCACATATGTTATAAAAGTTTGTATTTGATCCAAAGTAGAGTATCATTGTATCCCCATAAGCTAAACTTAGATATTGTTTTTATTTTAAATTCTATTAACTCTGTATCTTTCATATATGGTGAAATATATTTCCCCGTTTTGAATGTTTCTTAAATTTTGTTTATGGTATTTTACAATGTGTAAAACTTTTATTTTATATAGCAATAATTATCAATACTTTTATAATCTGGTATTATGCTTAGTGTGACTTTTATAAATCTAAGGTGATATAAATATTTTTCAAGTATTTTCATGTCTAAAATTATATAATTTTTACATCTTCAGTCTATTTAAAATTTTTCTTGTGCAAGAGGTGAGACAACATCAAACATACTTTTTTTTGCACAAATCATGTTTTCCTCGACATTTACTTAAAATATAGCTCTTATGACACAAAAACTGTTCAAAAACTTACAGTTATTTGAAGAGTTTATATTTGGCTCTACTGATTCATTATTTAATCTTTGCATAAAATAGCAGCATATTGTTCATTGTACTTTTGAAATATAAAAGTACACTTACTAGGGCAAATGTCTATTTATTTTTCTTTAAATAAAATGTGATGGTCTTTACAGGATTAGCACATTAAAAATCACAATAGGATTTTGGTTGAAATTATGATAACATTTATAGAATAATATCATGTGGCAGTTTGATAATATTTATGAATTCCAAAAATAAATATTGGATTACATTTGTAAACTGGCCTGTTCCTCTGGGCATATTAGATTGTATTAGGTTCAGAGATTTCACTTTTACCTGACTAAATTAAGATTGGGGTTTTGATTTGGCCAGTAGGATGTTCAGTCCCTGCACCCTTTGTGGTCAGGGATTCACAGAGAAAATGACAGGGCAAAGGAAAGAGTTTGAGTTTTGATGCTGGAGCCTCAGGAAGTAAATACATAGAGAAGCAAATATGTGAGGAAAGAGAGAAGGCTGCATTAGACATGGCAGAGACCCCAGGAGGAGAATAAGCCTGATAGTTTACAGCTGAGCAGCTGAGCCCAGAAAGAAACAAGCCCTGGGGAGAGAGACAAGCCTTATACCAGTCTACTGCTAAGATCCGAAGAAGCTGGGCCCAGGGATCCTAAAGAGGGAGAAGGAAGGCTGAACCTTTGCAGACATCAGCAACCATTTTCCTCCAACGGGTGGTAACAGACTTTTTGAGTGATGTAACTTACTCTTTTGGCCTGATAATTGTAAGTTTCTACCCCAAATAAATACCCTTTATAAAAACCAAAAGAGTTCTAGTATTTCATATCAGTATCCCTTTGGCTGACTAATACATGTGGTAAGAATGAGGTCTTTACAATGCTGAGTTTTCCAATTTGGTAGTAATATTAAATTTTTTCTCATTTTACACTAACCATTTCTTATGTCTTACACAGTAGAGTTATAGCATTCTTTAAGACTTCCACTATATTGTGATACATTTTATAATGTGAATGAAATCATTTTTCTATTATATTTTCTAAATCATTATAATTGATCTCAAGGAAACTATTTTTATTATTGTTGATTGTTTTATGGCAACTTTGCAAAACTGAATGTTTTATGCAAGAAGAACATTTAGCAATATTCTAATCATTATACTATATCATCACTTTCCAAATATTTAAACCAAATATTTTGAAACCTTCATTAAATATATTAAATAAAACTTCCAGAAAAATGTTGTGAAATAATTTAAATAATGACCACTACTGTTTTCTTCATGTTTTGGGATTATACTTCTATTCTTTCATCTTATTTAGCCCTGGTGAGTGGAACCATTAATAATATATTATATTTATATTTACCATTTCATTTTTTAAACCATGGTCTTGCATTTGTTACAACTAGAATTAAATATTATTTAATTTTGTGACTACTAAATGGTATTTGAATTTAGTTCATTGAAAATAAAAGATTAAGAAATATAACTTCAATGAATTAATGGTGGGATGGGTAGATATCAAACTTTCAAATCCAATTAATGACCAAAAAAAGCCAAGTGTTTAGCGATACTATAAGAAGGAATTATATTCTTATTTGATAAGACTTGAAGCATATCATCTACTGGTAGTAAGAATTAAGAGTCAAAAAAATAAAGGAATAAAAAAAGTCAATGAATAGCTTATATACTAACTTCTCCTAACTTCTCCAGCAGCAATAATTATCCATTCAACAAATATTCATTGAGTATTTTTTATGAGTCAAATATTATTTTATTTTCTGGAAATACCACACTGAATTTACATACATAAAAATATACTCTCATGCATCTTTTCATTACAGAGAGAAAATAGATTATGAAAGTAAACCAAAAAATCGATATAGTTTTGATGATGTGTGATGTGAACATATGTGAATTCAGGTGTATTAAATGTTAATAGGTGTGCAATTTTATTTAGAGTAACTTTAGAATACGATGTAGGGAATTAGGTAAGTGGAAAAAAATTCTTAACACTCTCTAATGTAGTCCTAATCCAGAAGAATGAAACAAAATGAATGTGATTGGGTGATTAATGTTAAGAGATAGTCTTGTGGGACAATGATGTCAGCATGATAGAGGATTAACACAAACATAGTGCAACCCCATCAATAGAAATATTAAAAACAAACAAACAAACAAACAAACAAACAAAAAACCAAGCAGAATATGTCAGAACAAACTTTCCCAAAACCCTAGAAAATAATCAAGGATAAATAACAACCAAGCAAAACCTGAATCAAGTAAAAGAAAATTTAAAAACAGTAGGAAAGCTGTAGGGTACCTTTCCTTGCCTTGGGTATTCCCCCTCCACCAGCTCCAGATAGCAATCTGTAGGGCTGATGGTAGCCCAGGGGCCTGCATTCCAAATATGGTAGCTCACATTCCCAGTGCAGGTCCTTGGTGTCTGGATAGTAGTACATCTAACTTAGTGTATTTGTATGTCTGCTATAACCTGAACCCTGAAGACTGACTCAAGGCACTCTTTTGCGTTGCCTAACCCAGAAATCATATGGGGTAGAGAAGTGGTGCAGAGATTGTATATGCTATTGAAGTTAAAAGTTGATATCAAGTAAAACTAGATTCTCATAGATTAAGGATGTTGAATGTAAAATCCATGGCAACCTCAAAGAAAATATCTTTAAAAAATACACAGTAAAGAACACGAGATGGTGATTAAATTGTTCCACTATAATAGATTAACTATAAACAAATAAGGCAGTAACAGAAGCTTTGAAAGACAAAAAATGGAGTAAGATATTTTTAAAAATGGCAAAATGAGTAAAGTCTTACCTTATAAGGAAGTACTTTGAATATGAATGGAGTATACTCTCCATTAAAAGGCATAGATTGACAAAATAGATAGAAAAGCAGGGTAATATTATATATTGTTCACAAGAGACTCATCTTAGACCCAAAGACACAAATATGTTTTGTGAAGAGATCGAATAAATATTCCATGCAAATTGTAAACAAAAGTTAGCTGGGGTGGCTATACTAATATCTGACAATATATACTTCAATTGATAAAAAGAGATAAAGAAGGACAGTATATATTTTTAAAAGGGTCAATCTAATAAGAAAACATAATAATACACACATATGTACCTAAAATATAGTGCCTAACTACATGAAGCAAACATTAACAAAATTAAAGAGAAAAATAGTTCTACAATAATAGTTGGAGACTTCAATATACCACTTTTAAATAATGGATAGCACCTCTATACAGATGGCAAATAAGGGAAGAGTGGCTTTATAAATTCTATAAAGCAAGTAGATTTAACTGACATGTATAGAACATTCCACACAAAAGAAGCAGAATATACATTCTTCTCAAGTTCATGTGGATTTAACATAGACCATATTATAAATCACAAAACAAGTCTCAATGCCTTTTAAAAAGATGGAAATCATACAAAGCATCTTCTCTGACCACAGGTGAATAAAGATAGAAATCAGTAACAGAAGAAAATAATTCACAGGTGCATTAATATTAAACAACACACAGAAACAAACATTGGGTAAAAGAAAAAAAAATCACAAGGGAAATCAAGTGATTCTTAGATATGAATGAACATGTAAACACAACATAACAAAATATATGGATACAGCAAAGGCAGTGCTCCAAGGGAAATTTATAACTGTAAATGCTTACATTAAAAAAAGAAGACAGATCTTTCTTCAAATCAATACCTAATTCCACACCTTGAGGAAGGAGGAAAAGGAGAAGCAAACAAACATAAAGTTGGTAGAAGGAAGGAGATATTAAAGATTACACCAGAGATAGATGAGATAGAGAATAGAAAAACAATTGAGTCAGTGCAACCAAAAGTTGGTTCTTTGAAAAGATCAATAACATTGACAAACCTTTAGCTAGACTGACAAAAATCAAAAAGAAAGAGTTTGCAAATAAAATCAGAAATGAAAGTGGGGTCACTACTACTGATCTTATGGAAATTAAACATATAATATGAAAATACTAGGAACAATTGTACACCAACAAATAAGATAATTTAGAGGAAATGGACAAATTGCTAGAAATACATAACTTACCTAAACTAACTCAGAAAGAAATTGAAAATGTCAACAAACCTATAACAAATAAAGTGATTGACTCAGTAATCAAAACACCTCCCAAAAAAGAAGAGTTCAGTACCAGATGCCTTCATAGGTGAAATCTACCAAACATCCAAAGAAGAATTAACACCAATCCTTCACAAACTATTCTGAAAAATTTAAGATGAGGAAAATCTTCCTAACTCAATCTATGAGGCCAAAATTACTCAAATACTGAAGCCAAATAAAGACATCACAAGAAAACTACAGACCAATTTCCCATATGAATATAGATAAAAAAATCCTAAAAATACTAGCAAATCAAAAGCAACAGCATATTGAAAGGATTATAGAACATAACCAAATGAGTTTTATCACAGGAATGCAATGGTGGTTCAACATACAAAAATCAATAAATTAGTACACCACATTAAGAGAATGAAGGAAAAATAAAAACAAATAATAATCTCTATTGATGCAGACAAGGAATTTTGCAAAATACAACACCATTTCGTGGGGGAAAAAAAACATAAAAATAGAAATTGAAGGAAACATCCTCAACAGGATAAAGAATATTCATGTAAAACCAATGGCTAACATTACACTCAATGGTGAAGGACTAAAAGTTTCTTCCCTTAGATCAAGAATTTTAAAAAGTTGCCAATTTCAGCACTGTTATTCAATATTGTATTGAATAACAGAAGTCATAGCCAGAGTAATTAGGCCAGAAAAAAAAAACAAAAAACAATTAGAGCTAATAAACAAATTTGGCAAAATTGTAACATAGAGTATATTAGCATGCAAAAATATGTTGTTTTCTATACAACCACAATGAATAATCAAAAAGGGAAATTAGAAAATAATTCCATTTAAAGTAGTAGCTAAAAGAAAAAGATATATCTAGGAATAAATTTAACTAAAGAGGTGAAAGACTTGTAAAATGAAACCTATAACACACTGCTGAAAGAAATTAAAGAAGAATTAAATAAATGGCAAGATATCCCTTACTTATGTATTGGAAGATTATTATTAAGATGTCATCACTACCCAATGAGATCTACAGGTTCAATATATTCCCTATCAAAATTTCAGCACTCTTTTATGAAGAGATGGGAAAGTCAATCCTCAAATAGGGAATTGCAAGGGGTCCTGAATAGAAAAATCAATGTTGAAAAAGATGGACAAAGTTAGAAGTTTAATGTTTCCCAATGTCAAACTTATTACAAAGCCACAGTATTTAAAACAATTTAGTATTCACATAAAGATAGCTATATATACAAATAGAATCAAACTGAGAGTCCAGAAATGAATTCATCTTTCTATGGCCAACTTATTTTCAACAAGGGAGCCAAGTATACTAAGTTTGGAAAGAATAGTCTCTTCAACAAATGATGCTGGGAAAACCAGATATCCACAGGCAAAAGAATGAAATTAGACCTCTACCTCATACTATATTTACAAAAATTAACTCAAAATAGATCAAGAAACTATAGATAACTGCTAAAAATTATAAAATGCTTAGAAAAAAGCAGGGTAAAAGATTCATGATCTTATATTTGGCAGAAGAATTCATGACATTATAGTCCTCATTTCTGTAACTGGTCATGTGATCGAAGTTCATATTTATCACTACCTTCTTCCACTACCAATTCCATGATCCCATTATCTTCAGCAAGCACTTCAGCTGACTGATATTCTTTGTCAGTTGTGGTGGCCCAAACTTACAATCCTGAAGATTCTAGGCCATTATTAGTCCTGCTTGGATTGGGTTGTTTCAATTTTCCATTGTCTTTAATCACAGAGCATGGAAGTACTAAGATGCCCTAGAGGATCTCCTGTATTTCAGGGAAACTCTTCATTACCCTCATTATGAATATGCAGTCCTATTTTGCCTTGATAGTCAGGATCAATCACCCCAGCCAGTACAGTAATTCCCTTCTTTGCCTGTTGATTCAGAGGTAAGAGGAACCCAAAGTGGCCAGGTGGCAGTCTTAACTTCCAGTTCAATGGAATCATTGTTGTGTTCCCTGGTGGCAGCACTCCTCATTTTGGGACTAAGACCCCTTGACCAGCAGAACTTAAGGTGGCAGGACAGGAAGCAAAAATTTTCCTTGTGGGTCACTAGTGGTAATAGTGAGTAGTGCCACTCCCTTTTCCACCCCTTGAATCCTGGACCCATGAATCCTAGTTATGGGATAAACAGTACCATAGAGTGGATGCTGATTTTGATCATGCATAACCTCCTGGAGAATATTGCCCCAGCCCAATAAAGTATTGTCACCTAGTTGGCACCATAATTGAGTCTTCAAATGGCCATTCTACCATTCTATTAATCCAACTGCTTCAGGGTGATAGGGAACATGGTAAGACCAGGGAATTCCATGGCATATGCCCATTCCCACACCTCATTTGCTGTGAAATGGGTTCCTTGATCAGAAGCAATGCTGTGTGAAATGCCAGGGCAGTAGAAATGCTTACATTTTCATAGATATTTGAATTACCAGTAGTTACAGTAAAGAACAACACAAATAAATATATGAAGCAAATTTTGCTTAATAAAAGTAGTTGTACAATAAAGTAATTATAATCATAATACATGTACACAGTACATAGTATGTGCCTTTAAACTAAATAAAATTTTCATAGACTTGAGAATGTGCACACTATATACCGATAGAGTAAAAATCTACAATTTAATTCTTTGCAGAGGACAGAGATGAGAAATGTGTGTGTTGAAGAAGGTGGTATATGCCACAGAGATATTCACATGGAAATATGCAACATGAAAAAATAATATCTCTGTAAAAAGAGCTAAATTGTTGAAAGTGATTGCCTCCATGGAGGATGAGTGGAGACAGATTGGGTATGATACCAATATTTATAAATATTTTAGCAATTATAAACTTTTCTCAACTACACACAAGTTTACATCCTACAAAATTAAGAAACAAATTAAAAAAGAAAAGATACTCTTTATTTCATTAACTCAGCTCAACATTAATAGCCGAACATGAAAGTGCTAGAACCAAAATATGCATATCTATAATATGGGGAAAAAAAACAATTAATAGACAACAGCCACAGAAATGGCACAGATAATATAATTTAAAGCAAGAACCTTAAAACACTTATTATAACTGGGTTCCATGTGTTCAAGAAGCTAGAAGAAAAATTGTACTTGTTAAATAGAGACAGGGAATATGCATTTAAAATCATAAATCAAATTTCTGAGGATGTAAACTTGAATGCTAGATGAAAAGTTCACTGGATGGCATTTACAGTAGATTATATACTGAAGAAGAAAATGCTAGAGAAAGTGAATACAAAGCAATAGAAATGACTCAAAATAAAACAAAGAGAAGAAAAGACTGAAAATAGTTAACAAAACATTGGCAAGCTGCGGGACTTCAAGCAGTTTAGCATACAAGTAAATGGAGTCCCCAATGAGAAGCATGGTGGACAGAAAAATCATTTGAATACATACAGCAGACATTTTTCCAATCTGATGAAACTTATAAACCCATATATCCTAGAAATTCAATGAACCTCAAAAGCAAAAGAACCATGAACAAAGCTATATCATGTACACTATAGCCACGTTGCTTACACAGATGGTGAATTGATAGAAAGAAAAATTTAAAAGCAGCCAGTAAAAAAAGGAACATTAGTTCAGATTAAAAAAAAAAAAAAAAAGGAAAAAGTGACAGCACACTTCTTGGCAATATAAAATGCATGCCAGAGTAGAGTGGAACAATATCTTTAAAGTACTGAAGTAAACAAACAAACAAACAAACCTGTGAAACTAAAATGATAGACCCTGTAAAAATATCTATAAAAAGCATAGGTAAAATAGATTTCTCAGATACACAAAAACTGTAAAAATTAAAAAACATTGCATTTGCTCTATGAGAAATGTTTACAAAAATTCTTTAAGCAGAGGAAGATAGCAAAAAGAAATACAGATTGACACAAATAAATGAAAAGCACCAGAATTGATAAATATGTAGTTAGATATTGTGACAGTTTGAAGTTTTGTGAATCCCAGAAAAGACCATATTTTTTGAGCTAATCCATTCCTGTAGGTTTGGGACCCTTTATTTGCATTAGATTCAGTTAAGGGAACTTTAGATTAGATAATTTTAATCAGTTTACTTTAGGGCCTTTGATTGAAATATGTCAATGAGGTGTGACCCAGGGTGGATCTCTACCCTCTTATGGGAGTCTTACATGTGCAGAGAAACAGACAAAGAGAAAGAAAGCTGACGTTTTTACTCTGCCATGAGATAAAGGACTCCAGGATGCCTACAGAAAGACAAGGAAACCCCAAGAGGCGGAGAGAGAGCTGGAGGCTGGAATCAGCAGAGAAGTCCAGGAGAGATGAGCCATATGCCTGATGGCCCACAGCCCAAGGAGAAAGTGAGCATGGAGGGGAAGGCAAGGACCTCAGGAGAGATCGACTGTCATCTTTCCTTGACACATGGCAGGAGTCCAGTATCTGCCACCAGACAAACATTG
This sequence comes from Cabassous unicinctus, assembly GCA_029593785.1. NCBI lineage: Eukaryota > Metazoa > Chordata > Mammalia > Cingulata > Chlamyphoridae > Cabassous > Cabassous unicinctus. Next base: position 10,701 of record JAQZBX010035740.1, read on the forward strand.
GTGACAAAGCATCTCTGATGATGCCTTTACTTGAAAATTTTTGTGACCTTAGAACTGTAAGCTTTTACACTAATAAATATCTATTGTAAAAACTAACCAATTTCTAGCATTTTGCTCCCAGCAGCTTTAGAAAACTAAAACAGTTATAAACCAATTTATCTTGTTTTTAAATCTATTTAAAGGATAATAGACTGTTTGAAGCAGAAAATGTAAGTATTGTGGGTATTATAAATTATTGAATTAGTTTATTTCTTCTAGTGGAAGATTTGGTAGTTTTTGTCATTCCAGAAATGTGTTCCTTTTTGTAAGTTTTTCAATATATTGGCACAAGGTTCTTAATATTCCCTTTTTATTTCCATATTATTCCTTTATTATTAATTGAGTATGTTTAAAAAAAATTTTTATCTCCTTTGTTGACTTATAATCTATAATTCCCTCTTTCTTTTAATGGTTACTTTGGGCTTTATAGCATACATCTTTATCTTTTCATCTATTTTATAATGCTACTTCATATAAGAACCTTACTACAAAGTACCAGTGAGCTGTGGTACAAAAAATTTCCTAGGGAAATGATAGATTTTCCAATAACTGATGCTGGACAAATGGATAGACACCATATACAAAAATTTAATCAAAATGGATAATAGACCTAAATGTAAGAGCTAAAATTATGAAATTCTTGAAGAAAAATTAGGAGCAAATCTTAGGCAATGATTCCTTATATATGACACCAAAAACCCAGGTAATAAAAGAGAAATATAAATGAATTGAATTTCCTCAAATTTACATCTGTTATGATTCAAAGGATACCATCAAGTAAATGAAAGATCCACACAATAGAAGAAAATATTCAAAATCATATATTTTATAAGAGACTTGTCTCCAGTGTAAATAAAGAATCCATAAAACTCAACAATAAAAAGACAAATAACACAAATAAAAATGGGCAAAAAATTTTAATGGACATTATTCCTAAGAAGATATAAAAATGACCACAAGCTCATAGCAATAGTTTGACATCATTAGTCATCAAGAAATGTAACTTAAACCCACAATAGGAAAGCACTTTACACCCACTAGGATGGCTAAAATAGAGATGACAAATATTGACAAGGATGTGGAGAAATTGAAAGCCTCATATATTCCTGGTAAGATTGTAAAATGGTACAGCCACATTGGAAAACAGTTTGGTAGTTCCTGAAAATGTTCAAGATACAGTTACTACAGGATACAGAAATTCCACCCGTAGGAGTATACCCAAGGGATTTGAAAATCCATTTACATTCAAAAATATGTGCAGGAATGTTCATAGCATAATTCATCATAGTCAAGAAGTGGAAACAACCCAAATATTCATTAACTAATGAACAGATAAACAAAATATGGTATAACACTATAATGGAATATCACTGAGACATAAAAAGAATGAAGTGATGATATATGTAATAAGGAATGCTATATTACAACATTGAAAAACATTGAAATCATCAGGCTACATGAAGAAGTCAGACACAAAGGCTACATATTGTATGATTTCATTTATACTAAATGAGAAGAATAGGAAAATCCATAGAAACAAAAAGCAGATTTGTGGTGGGGCAGGGAGTGGGGTGGCTGGAGGAATGAGGTGTGACTGCTCATGGGGACTTTGCTTCTTTTGGGGGTGATGCAATAGAAAGCTAGATAATGCTATGACTGCACAACTCTGTGAATATACTAAAATTATTGAACTCTTTACTTTAAAATGGTCGATTTTATATTATGTGAATTATTATATTTTAACAAAACATTTTTAAAAATTTAACAGAAATTTAGTAGAAAAGGCATATGGGAGTCAAATAAACATATGAAAACATACTAAATATCATTAGTCATTAGGGAAATGCAAATTCACACCACTGTGAGATACCAGTGCACCTTACAAGAATAGTTAAAGTTTAAAAAACTGATGATGCTAACGGTTGACATTGACATTGACAAGTGATAGGGAGCACTTTACAATGCCAGCACTGATGTTTGGATTGTAAAGTGCTTGAGGCATTCTGGAGAACAGTTGGGCAGATTCTTTAAAAGTTCAACATATACCTACTTTATGACCAAACATTCCACTCCACTCCAAGGTATTTTCCCAAGAAAAATGAAAGCACAAGTCCCTTCAAATCCCATACACAAGCATTGATGGTGACTTTATTTGTAATAGCTGCACACTGGAAACAACATAGGTCTACCAGCACTGGAATACTTTTCAGCAGTAAAAAAGGATAAACTACTGATATACACAATGGGGAAAAAAGAAAATAAGCATGCTCAGTGAAAGAACCAAGACAAAGCAGTACAATATTTTATGATTGCATTTCCTTAAAATTCTACAGAAAAAACTAAACTATACTGACAGAAAATTAAACAGTGGTCAACTGGCAACAGGAAGGTACAGGAAGAAGAGGGCCTGAGGGATTACAAAGAGGCATAGTGACACTTTTCAGGATGATGGATATGTTCTCTCTTTTGGCTGTGGTAATATTTTCACAGTAGTTTACATATGTCAAAACTTATCACATTTTACACTTCAAATATGTGAAGTTGTTTGTATGTCAACTTTCCTGAGATTAAGCTGTTTAGAAAAATAAGAAAATGAATTAAATAACCTAGTACTTGTTGTTGCCATTCTGTCTTCAAGGACACTGTCCCGAAGGAAGTGTTTGTTAATTGCTTTTGCCAAAATATTCTGCAAAGATTCATTGCTGGCTTTGAATGTAAATCACCAAGGACCATTTGTTTATTTATTTATTTTCAGATTCAGCCAAATAAATAAGAAAAAGGAAAAGTCAAGGTTGATATCATTGAAACATCTGTCCCTGTCCTGAGATATGAAATACCATCTTGTTCAAAACAGGAGCTTCCAGCATTTCACTACAATTAAAATATTTTTTCTCTTTATGATTTGAAATTGATAAGAAAATATTTCTTAGATCTATAATGGTAAAATATATCATGAGAAACTGCAATTTGTTGAAGACAACTATCTTAGAGAAATATCTGTTATTTAGAGAACCTGTGAGTGGCAATGTGGAAACGAGCAAAAGTGAAAAGAATTTCAAATGAAAATCTTCTTCTCACCTACTATTTTCAACTAAGTGATTTTAAGAATTTGTGTATTCAAAACAATTTACAGAAGTTATGATTGACTGATAGAAAAGTAAGTAAATTTGCAACTTAATTGTTTCTCTTTGTAAATCCCTGGCACATTTTTCTCTCAGAAAAAAAAATATACATTTAACTTGCTCATATTCAAATCAAAGATGTAAGTTTGAATTTAAATATTGTGTAAAGCCTTCAGAAATATATGTGAGATGTCATAATGTAAATAGATGGAAATATAATGGAATCCTAATATGATAAACATCAGAACAAGCATCAGATATGTTATCAACCTCACATTGGAAAATAAAAACACTCATTGTGTTGTATATGTGTGTGTGGTGTGTGTGTGTGTGTCTTCATCCCTCCAAAAGAGTGACTGTGTTAGCAGCACTAAGATCCCTGCCTCCATTCATATATTAACTCAAAAGAGAAAATAAGCAGAAATAAGTCAGTTTATGTTGGTGTCAATTAGTTTATTGGAATCTGTCTTGTAAGTTTGTAATTCTTGTGAGGAAAAAAACAATATATTTTTGAGCATTGAGTAATGCCCATGGTGTGTTGAGCTGAGTAAGGTTATGTAGTAACGTGCATGTTGCCTTAGAGATGAGAAAGAATGAAAGGAGGATGAGTAGACTTTAATAATCATTTTTCACTGCCTCGCAATTTAAACTAATGTATATGTCAAATGTGTCCTTAAATCCAGTAGGAGAGTTCTAGATTTCAGAAAAACCATAAAACTAGTCAGTGTTCCTTCCCCATATGGGTGACTGCAGCCCTTTGGGTTTAAAACAGTGAATTGGAAAAAAGTCAGATGTAGCTCTTCTACTAAATTACAGTAAATAAATAATGAAAAGAAACTGCTCACAAACAAGTGTTTCAAGGGGAAAAATTTTTTTGATTGCAGCATTACATTCTTTGAGAAACTGATTGTAAATGGAAATTACTCAAGTTTTTCACTATAAAAATTAAATTTTGATGCCTGAGATATTTAATGTGAAGCAGTTTTTGACATAAACTCATAATCAAAAAACTCATGAACTCTGACAGGAGGCAAACAAGACATCGAAGAAAATAAAATTATTTATCTGAAAGATCAGTGAAAGAAGAAAAGACTGATCTAAACTTTGTCAACAGTAAAGATAAATAAGCAGAAAACTTATTCATAGCACAATATGACTTAATTGATAAATAATAGGTCTTCTTTAAAAGAAAAAAACTGAGAAAATTTTCCATTAACAGAATCAGATATATGGCAAATTTATTTAGCAAATTTAGCATCAGAACAGTATAAATTTAAGTCCAAACAGAGGAAGAAATAGCTTTGTCTGTGTCTGTTTGGTAAATTTGTGATATAGAAATTTGTTCAAAAAATATTATTTTGACAATGACCATATACCTGGAACCGTGTTAGTCACTGTGGCTACACAGTGAGAAAGATGCAGAACATCAACTCTAAAAACATATTCTCAGGCAAAGCACTAAGATAGGAGCAAATATTGTTTGCTATGGATGCACAGGAGTGGGCATGTGGTGTAAGACAGCTAAAAGAATTTCAGAAAACTTCAGAGAGGAAGTGGTGTTTCAAATGAAAATCAGTGATGAATAGTTGTTACACAGATTAAATTGGGGAATATGTCACAAAGCATATAAAAGAAGTACTTATAAGAACACCTGGCACAGAATACAGAGTCAACAAATGAATTATATATTAGCACACAGGAAAAGTCGGGGTGTGATGAGAGATGTGAAAGATTATGACTTCTGTTTCAGGCACATTAAATGGACATGCATGTGATTTGTGCAAATAGGTATGTTTGGCAGTAGCTTCAATATATAAATTGATATGTTTGGTAGTCAATCAATATGTAACTTAGAAAAAAATCCATTGCTGAAAGCAGATTTAGTGATCATTAACTGAAAGACATTATATAAAATAATAGGAACAGTGGGAAAAACAGGGAGAGAGTGTACAGTAAGAAGTAAAGAGGAGCTGAGAGGTCTAAGGAATCAACATAGGCAAAGAAGGAAGATAAAAATCTGAGTGTCATTTTTTTAAGTTAACTAAATGAATATAAATTCAAATAAATTCTACATCACAACACTATATACTGCTCAACCGTGAATAAGTAAATTGTGTACTGATAAAGAAACATAGAAAGAAAACATGTCAGAGAAAGGAGCTTGTTTGTGGTCTTGTGTGTAAGCTTTAAGATTGTCCAAAGGAGAAAAACATTCTTCTCCAAAAATCAAGGAAAAAAGAAAAAAAATCTAATTGTAAAACTGGAGCCAAAACTCAAGCTTCTGCTCAAGGCTCTGTAGAATTACTCCAACTTATATATTATGTACTAGCATTTTGACAAAGACCAAACACCTTGACAAGATTTTATTAAGCATAACCATAATATTAATAGTGTAATTTTTTTTTTTTAGCTTGTGAATAGGGAAGAATTTTGGGGAGCTAAAGACATTGTTGTTGCCCAAGAAATCACACCATATCAGCAGATACACCTAATTGTTACCCATGGTGTGATTTTAAAGTTAATGTAATGATTTGATTGTTAGATTTTATACACATAAAATAATCAGTAAAATAACCTTTCTGAATTATTGGAAATGCAGAATGGGCAGAAGTCTTCAGTGATGAATAACTATACGATAACAACATTCTTGCCTCTGGGACTGACAGATGACCCTCAGCTGCAGATTGTAATTTTTCTATCTTTATTTCTCACCTACATGTTGAGCATAATTGGGAATCTGACCATCATCATCCTCATCTTTGTGGATTCAAATCTTAAAATGCCCATGTACTTTTTTTCTACAAATTTTTCCTTCTTAGAGGTCTCTGTCACTTCTGCATGTATTCCTAGGTACTTGTATAGCATAGCTACGGATGACAAGGTCATCACCTACAATGCTTGTGTCATCCAAGTTTTTTTTTTACCGATCTCTTTACAGTAAGAGAATATTTTCTCCTTGCTGCCATGTCCTATGACTGCTATGTGGCCATCTGCAAACCCCTTCATTATGTGACCATCATGAACAATAGAGTCTGCAGGAGACTTGTTTTTGGCTGTTGGTGGCCTGGTTTGTTGATCATAATTTCCCCATGTAGTCTAAGATTTAGTTTGGAGCTAAATCTTAAATTCTGTGACTCCAATGCCTTTAACCATTTCCTCTCTGATGCTTCACCACTCCTGAAAATCGCTTGTTCAGGCATAAGGTTCATGGAACAAATAGTTATAATCTGTTATCTGCTGACCCTCATTTTGACCCTTATATGTGTAGTTACATCCTACATTTATAATATCAAGAGAATTTTAGGATTTCCATCAGTCCAGCAAAGGATAAAGCCTTTTCAACCTGTTCTTCCCACATGCTTGTGGTTTCCATCACCTATGGCACATGCATGTTCATCTATATGAATCCTACAGCAAAGGAAGAAGTAACCACTAATAAAGTGGTTTCACCTCTAATTTCTTCTATTTCACCAATGTTAAATCCATTTATTTATACTCTGTGAAATAAGGAAGTAAAGAAGGCCTTCAATGATTAACTCAAAAGAATTGTATCATTTTTAAAGAAGTAAAAAGAAAGCAGCAGTCAATAAATAATGTTAAAATAAAGAATGGGTGATAAACCTTTCCCTGATGCTTGTTACTTTCTTTGTCTTTCAATAATATGCATTTCAGTTATGTTATCTTCCCTGGCTCCTCCTTACATTTATGTCCATTGCACCTTGATCTTGGGTCCCCCATTTCCTTGTTGGATGTCAGCCAGGAGTCATTCTCAGCTCCTGCAGGCTGCCCCAGTAGTTGACACATTGCCCCTTTCAGCTTCAAGCAAGAAATGAAGAATCTTCATGTTGAATCTTTCTCACACTTCATATTTCTTTCACCAGGAAAAGCTCCAAAACTTTTAAGGGCTCATCAGTAGAAGCAACATGTATGAAATGATAGCACTAACTATTGTAAGTTTTTTATGGCATATATGAAGTGATAAGTTAATCAAGTATATTATAACCATGAACCAACCATTGAAATAACAAGGCATTGTTATAGCAAGTAAGGAAACAAAAAGAAGATAAATGGAATCATAGAAAGCAGTCAATTAAGACAAAAGGCAGAAAAAAAAGAGACAATAGAAAAACAAAAGGGATGAATGGAACTGTGGAGAGAACTTCTGGGAAAATGGAGGATTAGAGAGTTACAGGGCACACTTCTCAACCACAAAATCAGCTAGAGAACAGACAGAAACTGTCAGAACAACTGTACTAGGGCTCTGGAGACCAGAGTGGTGCTGGGCAGCACCCAGGAAAGAAGGATGAAGAGAAGGAGAAACTGCAGTGAGGATCTGTAATAATTGGGGTTGCTGCTACTGCAGGCACCCAACCCCCACTCAAAGGGCAGACAGCTTTGGATAATCCAGTCTCTGGCATGACAGTATGGACAAGGGCTACTTCTCCAAGAATGGGGGGAGGGAGGGACACAGGCTACCGCTGATCCAGCTTTTGGCTGATGAATTTGTACTGTGGGGTCTTACAATTTCCACCCATCCTGGCTGGGTGCTGCAATGCCATTGTTTAAACCTGGGAGCCAGCAGAGAGCTATAAATAATCTGCATTCTCAAACACCCTCCTTACTGACCAGCACTGGCTAGCAATGATGCAGAGGGGAGCAGTGATTTCTTCCTCCCTGGGAAAAGGGAGGGTGCAGTGGAGGGCTGACAGTGGCTTTTAGTCAATGAATTTGAATAGCTGCCAGGAGGAGAAACTCTTCCAAAAACAGTACATTGTTTCAACACCTCCAGCCTGTTGTTGGTTGAATGAACACACCCCCGTCCCCAGGGTTAAGCAGAAAAGATTCCAAGGATTGCCATCTGCTAACAGGCCAGAAAAGTGCATTCCAGGAAAAAATGACAGAATTTTTGACATTTTTATTGCCCTGCTTCTCAACGCCCTTGGGAATTGGTCACTGGCCCTGTGTTCATCAGTTAAATAAGGGCAATTTTAAGGACTAGAATAAGTTGAAACAAGAATTAAAGAACTGTAACACAACACCTGTCAACAATAATACCTTAAACAAGAGAAAGAAACTGACCACCAATAAAATCACAATATTCAGATGCCTAGACATCAGAAAAAAAAAAAAAAAATTTGCAAAACATGTTAAGAAACAGGAATATATGGCTGAGTCAATGGAACTAATCAAAATCTCAGACAAGACACAGGATTTAAGACAACTACTCAATGATGTTCAGACAAATCTAAATCCATTCAAGGGGGTGAAGGAAAATATGGCTAAAGAGATAAACAACATTAAGAAGACACTGGGTAACACAAAAAAGAAGTTGAAAACTTGAACAGAAAAATAACGGAACTTGTGGAAATGAAAGACACAATGGATGAGATTAAAAATACACTAGAAGCATACAACATATTTGAAATGGCAGAAGAAAGAATTAGTGAATTAAAGGACAGAGCATCTGAACTTGAAAAGAAAGAAGAATAGAGAAAAGAGTGGAAAAAATTAAGCAAGGGATCAGGGAATTGAATGACAAAATGAAACACGCAACATATGTGTCATGTGAGTTCAAGCAGGAGAAGGAAATGGGGCCAAAAGACTATTTGAGGAAATAATGACCAAATATTTTCCAACTCATATGAAGGACATTAAAATCCACATCCAAGAAGCACTATATACTCCAACCAGAATAAATCTAAACAGACCTACTCTGAGATCCATACTTATCAAAATGTCAACTGCCAAAGATAAAAAGAGAATTCTGAAAACAGCAAGAAAAAAGTGATCCATAACATACATGGAAAGTTTAATAAGACTTATTGCAGATTTCTCATCAGATACCACAGAGGCAAGAAAACAGTTGTATGATAAATTAAATATACTGAAAAAGAAAAACTGCCAGTCAATAATTCTTTCTTCAGCAAAAATTATCCTTCAAAAAAAGGGAGAGTTTAAAATATTCACAGATAAATAAAAACTAAGAGAGTTTGTAAACAAGAGGCCAATTCTGCAAGAATTACTGAAGGTAGTACTAAAGTCTGAAAGAAAAGACAGGAGAGAAAGGCTTTGAAGAGAGTGTAGAAACAAAGATTATCAGAAAGGGTAAACAAAAGTGTAAAAAGACAGACAAAAATAAGAAATGCTATATGAAAGCTAAAGAAAAAATGGTTTAGGTAAATAATGCCTTTACAGTAATAACATTGAATGTTAATGATTTAAATGCCCCAATCAAAAACATGAGCTGACAGAGTGGATAAAAGTAATATGAGCCATCCATATGCTGTCTACAAGAGAATCACCTTATACCCAAGTATACAAAAAGGCTGAAAGTGAAAGGTGGGGAAAAATATTCCAGGCAATCCATAACTAAAAAGAGCAGGGACATCTATACTAGCATTGTCAAAACAGACTTTAAATGCAAAAATATTGTGACAATTACAGAAAGCCATTATATATTAATAAAAGGGGAGATCCATCAGGAAGAAATAACAATCATAAATATCTATGCATGTAACTAGGATGTCCCAAATGCATGATGCAAACTCTGGCAAAACTGAGATAAGAAATAGATATTTCTACAAAAATAGTTGGAGAATTCAAGATGTCATTCAAATCAATAGAGAGAACAAATAGTCAGCATATCAACAAGGAAAGAGAGAACTTGAACAACATGACTAACTAAATAAGGAAGACCTAACAGACAAATACAGAACATTGCATCCCAAATCAGCAGAATATTCATTCTTCTCAAATGCTCATGGATCTTTCTTCAGGATATACCACATATTGGCTTGCAAAGCAGGTTTCAATGAATTTAAATACACTGAAGTTATACAAAGAACCTTCTCTGATATAATGCAGTGAAGCTGGAAATCAATAATAGGTGGAAAATGTGGAAATTTGCAAATATACGGAGGTTAAATAGCACACTCTTAAACAATGGGTCAAAGAAGAAATTGCAAGAGAAATGAGAGGAGTGAAAATGAGAACACAGCTTATTAAAACTTATGGGATAGACTACCAGCAAGATGGCAGGAGAGAAAAGAGCTCCTAGAATCAGCTCCTGCTACAGCGCAGTTGGTGATCACCCAGAGCTATCTAGAGCACTTGTTTGAGGGCTCCAGGAGACCAGAAGTGCATCCTGCAACGTCCTTGAATGACTGGAAGGAGGAGACTGCCCATCTGCAGAGAAGATTCATAAGTAGATCACTCCACACCAGGGATGCCAATGCCCATCCTCCATTGGAGGCACAAGCCGCCTCAGGAGCTCTTTCGCAGCTGGAAATGAAATCTCACTTCCCAAAACAGGGGAGGAAGAGACGGTTGGGCACCAACTTGAGCTACTGATTAGTAAATTCGGCGGGCTAAAGAACAACTAAAGTTTGAATCTGTCCAAGTCAGAAAGACACCGGTGGCTGCCATCTTAACTCCGCGACTGACATGAGGGGATGTGGGGCTTACTGAAAATCACAGTGCTGGTAGGGACCCGCTTTTTTCCATCTAGATCAGATTACTGCTCTAGTCTAAGCCCCAGGCCCACCTCGGGCAGGGAAGAAGCTGAGGGAAGCTGCCCCAGCCTCTCTGGGAAATTACCAGCCATGCCATGGAGGCCTGTGATCATCCTACTTTGGCAACACAAGCCACCCTAGGAGCTATTCTGTGGCAGGAATTGGAAGCTCCATTTCCCAAAAACAGGGCAGGAGGAGACAGTTGGCCACAAATTTCAGCAACTGATTAGTAAATTTGGCTGGCTAAAGTATAACCCTAAGAACAGCTAAAGTTTGAGTCTGTCCAAGTCAGAAGGAGGCAAGTAGCCACCATTTTGACTCCACCCCCAGCATGAGGGGAAGCCGGGCTGACTGAATATCACAGTGACAGTAGAGACTGGTCTCTTTCACCCAGATTGGCTTGCAGCCCTAGCTTAGGCGTCAGCCCCACCTCTAGCAGGGAGGAAGTTAATGGGCTCTGCACCAGCCTATCCAGGTAATTGCAGGTACATTTAGCTGGCACAGACTGAATAATCAAAAGTCTACCAGGGCAACTGTGGTCATCTTGGACCTGCACTGCATAGATTGCTGCCCACACCTGCAGCTCTATCCCCATCCCAGGCAAGGGAGAAAGGTGCATGAAGCTTCATAAGTCTCTCTGGACAACTATAGTCTAGGCCTGCATGAGTTGGATTATTCCATACAGCTGTGGCTCTGTCTCTACTCCTGGCAATGGAGAAAGTTGGGAGACGCTTCATTGGTCCTTGGGGCAATGCTGGTAGCTTGAGCCTCCACAGCTTATAGCACCAACTACATCCTTGGCTTCTACTACACAACCAGCAAGGAAGAAGGGCAGGAAGCCCTAAACTAAAGAGAAAAACTGCACCCAGAATGAGTACTCTAGTAAGCCAGATGCCAAGACAGCAACAAAAAATTACAATCCACACCAAGAAACAGGAAGATATGGCCCACTTAAAGGAGCAAGATAAGCTTCCAGATGACATAAAAGAGTTTAGACAACTAATCATAGATGTTCAAACAAATCTCCTTAATAAATTCAATGAGATGGCTAAAGAAATTAAGGATATTAAGAAGACATTGGATGAACACATAGAAAAATTTGAAAGTATACACAGAAAAATAGCAGATTTTATAGGAATGAAAGGTGCAATAAATGAAATTAAAAATACACTGGAATCATATAATAGCAGATTTGAGGAGGCAAAAGAAAGGATTGGTGAGCTTGAAGAAATGGCCTCTGAAAGTGAACATACAAAAGAACAAATGAAGAAAAGAATGGAAAAACTTCATCAAGGTCTCAGGGAACTAAAGGACAGCAAGAGATATGCAAACATACATGTCATGGGTGTTCCAGAAGGAGAAGAGAAAGGAAAAGGAGCAGAAGGAATATTTGAAGAAATAATGGTAGAAAATTTCCCAACCCTATTGAAGGACATAAATATCCATGTCCAAGAAGCACAAGGTAATCCCATCTGAAAAAATCCTAATAGACCAACTCAGACATACATACTAATCAGAATGTCAAATGCCAAAAACAAAGAGAGAATTCTGAGAGCAGCAAGGGAAAAGTGATGGATAATGTACAAGAGAAACCCAATAAGATTAAGTGCTGTTTTCTCACCAGAAACCATGGAGTCAAGAAGACAGTGGTATCATATATTCAAGATACTGCAAGAGAAAAACTTCCAGCCAAGAATCTTACATTCAGCAAGATTGTCTTTCAAAAATGAGGGCGAGTTTAGAATATTCACAGATAAACAGAAACTGAGAGAGTTTGTAACCAAGAGACCTGCTTTGCAAGAAATACTAAAAGGTGTGCTACAGTCTAAAAAGTAAAGACAGGAGAGAGGGGCCTGGAAGAGAATCTAGAAATGAAAATTATATCAATAAAAGTAATTAAAAGCATCAAAAGCATGGTGAAAAAAAATATGACAGATAAAATCCAAATATTCCAGCATAAAATTAACCAATGATTTAAAGTACTTGTATTCAGAAAAATAGAACTCATTGTTAAAAGAAATTTAAAAAAGATCTAAATAATTGGAAGAATATTCCATGCTCCTGGATTGAAAGACTAAGTATCATTAAGATGTCAATTCTACTCAAATTGATATATAGATTCAATGCAATCCCAATAAAAATTTCACAAGCATTTTTTAAATAAATGGAAAACATGATTATCAAATTTATTTGGAAGGGTAAAGGGTCCTGATTAGCAGAAACATCTTAAAAAGGAAAAGTGAAATTGGAATACTCTCATTTCCAAACGTTAAGTGCTATTACCAACTACAGTGATAAAAACAATGTGATACTGGCATAAAGACAGACACATAGACCAATGGAACTGAATTGATAGTTAAGAAAAATACTTTCACATCTATGGTCAAGTGATTTTTGACTAGCCTGTCAAACCCACCCAGCTCGGGCAGAACAATCCATTCAACAAAGGATGCTGAGAAAATTGGATATCCACTGCAAAAGAAGAAAAGAGGACCCCTATCTCACACCCTATACAAAAATTAACTCAAAATTAAGCAAATATCTAAATACAAAAGCAAGAACCATAAAACTTCTAGAATAAAATGCAGGAAAATATCTTCAAGATCTGGTGGTAGGTGGGGTATTCTTAAGGAGATAAGAGGAGGACTGAGATGGATTACTGATATTCAATGTATGTAGAAGGTTTAATTAGCTTTACTGTAAAAGTGTGGAAATGTACAGAGTTGATGATAACACATTATAGTAACAGCTAGTTTATAACTGGGAATGTGGCTGAAAATGGTAGTCTAGGGATGTAAATGCCAATTGACAGAAAGCTAGAGAATAATCTAGGGCCTGAATAGCACAGTAAACCCAGAGGTGGATGAGCATAGTGGTTGATGGTACAGATGCAAGAGTGTTCTTTGTGAGCTAGAACAGATGTACATCAGTACTGCAGGGTGGTGGGACTGTGGAGAAGCATGGGAAAAATACAGCTAGAGAGACCTATGGAGTGTGGTTAACAGTAATAATGTAATATTCTTGCATCTATGCCAAAGATGTACTGTGTTTATAATGTGGGAGTATGGAAAAAGTGTGCCAATGTA
>JAQZBX010035741.1:0-24450 GCA_029593785.1 Cabassous unicinctus
GAGCATTCACTGTTTCTCAGACTCTGTCTTGATAGAGCAATGCACAAGAGAGACATGGCCTCTCCCTTTCTTGGAGCTTCTGTCTTTGATCCTCCACAGCAATATCATGGTGCATTCTGGCACAAAGTTGGTGCTCAGTAAATACATAGAGGCAGTATGAATCGGGTTAAAAACAAATAAACGAAGGTTCAAGGACTATGGCTGAAGCCCTTCTGAGTTTTAGAGGTTCCCCCAAAACGGCTGCAATATGGTTGCTCATGATGTGATGTGCTCAGGGGACATAGGGTTTGCCATTCATTCTGTGAAAATAGAGAGGGCAGAAAGAGGTCACGAATCAACCCAATATTCTCATAAAAATACAACAATCAATGACAGCAAAAGTTTCAATTAATGGTGCCACACTGTAGCCAACGTGATCTTTCTAAAACGCAAATCAGATCATGCCTCTCCCATCGTTTACAACCTTCCCGGGCTTCCCATTGGCCTTAGGATAGAGTCAGTTCAAAGCCCCCATCTTCTTGATGTGGATGACAAGGGCCCAAGTTCCTCTCTGGAATTATGTCCCTCCTCTAATGCCTTCACAGATTACACTACCCGAGTTTGTAAAAATATTTCATTTCTCCAGCACCTCTTTTTCATCTCTAGGCCGTGAACACGCTTTTCCGTCTGTCTACAACCACTCTCTCTGCTCTCCCACACCACCACTACCACTCCTTGCCTGTGATGAAGACAGGGTTTATTTGTGTGCAGGAGGCTCCTTGGGCCTCTTGGAAACAACTCCTGTGAAGAGGGAGGAAAGCAGGATTCTGCAGATGGGAAAGTTGAACTGCGATGCAGGTGCAGCCGAGGCCTCAGCTGATCTTGTGAGGAGCTCTGGAGCCAGGATGGCCCAGGGTTGTCCTAACCGAGGCAAAATGGTGGGCCTTTAACTGGCTGCCCCCAGGTATGGAGACAGCCTTGGGCAGGGCCACTTCCTTCGGCAGAGCTGTCCCTGAGGAGCACCTCGGCTGAAAGCCACCAGCCTGGCAGCTGGGGAAGGAGCCTCCCAGTCCTTAAGGAGGTATCTAGTTGGCACACGGTTCCACTACAGTCTGGTTAGCTCTAGTCATTACTCAGTTCTCAACTTAGATATCTTTTCCCCAGGAAGCTTCTCCTGACTCCCTAAGTCTAGAAGAAAGGCTCCTTCTCAGTGCTCCAAAGCACCCATTGCTTCCCCATTGTGGCATGTTTCACATTATATTATAATCATCTGTTTAATTGTTAGTATTCCCCCTGGAAAGTATAAACTACACAAAAAAAGACATGTGGACTGTCTTATTCAGCATTCTATCTGTAAATATATTAAAAATTGTGATAACTTAAAGAATGAATGGAAAAGTAAAGATTTCATTTGTATTTTTAAAAAATCACACACAAATACCAAAAATGTCTAGAAAAAACATACACCAAAATGTTCTCAATCATTTTCTTTTGGCAGCAGGATTATGTGTGATTTTTATTTCCTTCATTACACCTTTTGGGGTATCTAAACTTTTATAAGCACATATAATTTTATAATTTTTAAAAAATTATAGCCATGTTAAATAAAGAACAATAAACCCGACTCTTACTATAATACTAATTACTATCAATAGACTTGTCCCATAAAGTTATTATTGTTCTACTGTAACTTATAGCTCATGAAGCAACTTTACAGAAATGATTTTGTCTAATCTTGACAAAAACTCAACAAGGGGAAAAAAGCAAGTATGATATTCTGATTCCTACTGGATTGCAAAAATCAAGCCAGGTTTCTCAATCAGGGTGAGATGATGCACCTCCACAACCTGGGATCCCAGCCATCTACCAGGCACACTTCTCCAGCACGTTCATTTATTATGAGATCTTGCCAGACCTTGAGGAAAACAGGGATAGAGGAAAAACTTATATTTGTTATCCCACCCTCTCTTCTCCAAGTCTTCCTGACTGCATTCTCTTCCCTTCCTTTTTCCTCCCTCCCCACTCCTATTCATAAAAGAGAGTATAATGCCGCTCCCATGGCCTTATTTTCATCATTTGTTTGCACAAGCCTAGTCTACAAGGCCAGCTAGAGTTAAAAGCCCTGCCTTCCCCTCACATCTCATGTCTCCCTCTCTCCTCTAATGATAACACTTCACATGTGTATAGCACTTTCCGGAAGACTTCCCTATACATCACCTCATTGGAGCCTCCCAACAAACCTTTGAGGTCTGCACATCAAATAGTAATTCCCCCATATTAGAGATAAGGAAACCAAAACACAGAGAAGTTGCGTAACTTGCCAAAAATCACAGTTACTGATAAAGACAGGACTAGAATCTGGAGCCTTACAGAAAAGCCCAGAACCCTCTGTGGTTTTACTTTGGTCTTGTAGTCTAGCATATAACCCATTGATAGGGCCCTGGAGAATCTAAAACTGGTTATGAATTAAACTGATGAGAGAAACACTGTGGGTTCAATTTCTGGGTAGGCCAGGTGTGACCCTTGCATTGGAGTGGGTTCATCAAGCGACAGACCTTCAAATGCAAGGCTTATGTTACAAAAGGGACGAGTTGAGAATGTGTAGACAATTCAGCTCAATTCCATCACTATAAAGAGTTAGACAACATCTATACCTATTCACTTTAGCCTATATAAATATTCACATGAGTGTATAAAATAATCGTCCTATAAATAAATACACTATACAAATCTGTTTCTATCATCGTGCCTTTCTGTCTCTCTCATTCCAGTTTTCTTGGCATAGTCCCAATTCCTGCCTATTGTCTTGGCATAATTATTAATGACTCTCCCTTTCACTTTCAAAAATACCCCAATATAGATAATAAATTAAATATTCATCTATATATATCTTATAGAGAACAAATGAGCAATTTCAGTAGCCACTGAACAGTATTGATTTTCAAACTAGCAAGCCCCAAATGTTCTAAGAAGGGTGCCTGTTACTGAAATATACTTCTGGAAAATGTCCAAGTGTTAAACGGCCTTCACTAAAGACACACACCCCTTTCTGTTCTTTTGGGCTCAAGTTTTAAAATGTAGTGAAGTTGGGACTAGCTTCAATTCATTTGCTAAATAATTTTGGTTTTTCTGCACCACATTCCCTTACCTCCTATTATATCTTTGTCTCATGCTTAGCAAAATGTTCCTTTCTATATTCATTTTTTAAGATGAGGAGAAACAAATTAGAATTCACATTTTTTTTTTTTTTGGATTAAAATTATAATGACTCTTGTATTTCCCAAAAGAACTCTGCCAAGGCAATGGCCCAGAACAACAGCTATTTGCCAAGTGGTAAGATTTTCATGGTACTTCCAATGCATGCATTTTGAGTTTAAGTTTCCCCTCAACCTCCCACTCCCTATCTGTGATACAGGTAGAAGGCCTGCTCTCGGGCTGCTGAAAAACCAGAAAGGATGCTGCAATTCACTCAATCGATGAACAATTGTATCTTGTGCTCCTTGTAAGTCCCAGTACTGCCTCAACATATAAGACCTGGTCCTTATTCTCAAAAAGCTTACAATTTGGTTACTGGAGGACAGAGACAAGATAGCACATAATTAAAAGTTAAGACTGTACATTCAAAGAGCAGTATATGTTCAGTACAAGGAGAGTGGTACGGGTTGGAGTAGTCAGCAAGCAAAACAATATTATTACTTTTTCCCCAAGGAAACCCCACACACCTCGAGAAAATTATCTGAGGGGCATACCATACAGCTACTTTTCCAAGATCCCCACTGATCCCTAATCAGTGTTCAACTCAGCTTCCCAGACTTTGATGTAGGCGCTAAGGGGCTCTGCCAGGCATTTCATGGAAGACTCCCCCCAAACACACCCTTTTTTTAAAAGATTAATCCAATTCAACCATCTGAGCAAGCAAAAGATGGCAAAATCCATATTCTGTTAAGAGAGTCTTTGATCCCTTTTTACAAAGAATTGCCTTCCCCTATCTTTGAAGAACTGCAGTATATACATAAAGATAATTTCTAGAAGATGTGAGTAAACACATCCCCAACCCATATCCCAGTAAAAGACAGACAGGAAAAGAGATAAAGTAACCTCAGGGTCTTTGAAGCAAGACTTTAGCTATTCTGTGATAATGCTTCTCCTTTACAATTAATCATCCAGTGAGTATTACTAAGCCTCTCCTAGTTTCCTGGACTGGTCGCTCTGATGAAGATCATTGCCCTGCAGCAAACCCTTAAACTGGGAAAGTGACTGCAGTAGGACAAATCTCCATAAGGAAATAAGGGATCTGACATTTGTTGAAGACAAACTGTAGCCAGGCACAGGATCTTTATACATGCTAATCTTTATGCGACCTTTCCAATTAGCCCCATTTTACAGATGAGGAAACAGTCAGAGAAAGTACTATGCTCTAGGTTTTTAAGCAGTAAAATAGGATTCAACCCAGAGTTTCAGGGTTGCAAAGCCTCTGCTTTTTCTACCATCCCACATTTCCTTTGTTCTCATTTTAATTGAGTATGCTGTTAGTTGGCACTGCCGAAGACAAAGATCTGATCATATCTGGATGTTTTTTTTCCCCAGGATCCTTGCAGCAGAAAATGTCCTAACTTCAGTGCAACAAAAACCTGAGCGATAACATCAGATTTTGCCAGAATGGAGTTACTTCCTGGCTGCCACTCAGAAACCCAGGCCTCCAACAGTGAACACACTATTATGTCACATTCTTTCAACAGCTCTGGAATAATGGAGGAAAATGATAACATGGGTAATTTAAAATAGGGAATTTTTTAAAAAATGTACCTGTCTTTTGCATTAATTATATGATAATTTGAGTTCCTATCTACATTTTTTCAAAGGTTTAACACAACTATTCTGCAGTTTTTGGAACAATGTTAATTGAGTATTAGAGCAAGTCATCCTTGAAAATACTGGACAGCTGGGCAGCTGAATTCAGGGTCTACCTTCCAGGATGCCAAAGAGCTGGTGATATTGGTCTCCAGTTTCCTCAAGAATAAATGAAGGGGCTGAACCAGAAGATTTATTTATTTATTCAATAAATATCTGTTAGTAGGCATTGTGACAGTTTGAAGCTGGGTGGATCTCAGAAAATCCTATTCTTAAAGCTAATCCATTCCTGTGCTTGTAAACCTATTATGGATGGGACCTTTTGATTAGATTCAGTTAAGGGATCTTTCTTTTGATTAGATCACTTCAGTAGGGCATGACCCAGGGTGGGTCTTAATCCTCTTACTGGTGTCCTTTATAAACGGAGGACCACAGAGACAGACAGGAGCCCAGAAACTGAAAGAGAAGGCCCCAGGAGCCTAAGAAGCCACTTTAGCTAGAAGCTGAAAGCAATGAGGCCCAGAGGAGAGGGAAGAGACAAGAGGATGCCACCTTGTGCCTGATTGCCCATAGTTGCAGCTCAGGGAGAAAGCATCTCTGATGATGCCTTGATTTGGACACTTATACAGCCTCAGAACTATAAGCTATTAACCTAATAAACCCTATTGTAAAAGCCAATTCATTTCTTTCTTTCTTTTTTTTTTTTTTTTTGAGGTACCAGGGGCCAGGGATTGAACCCAGGACCTCATATGTAGAAAGCCAGCACTCAACCACTGAGCCACATCAGCTTCCCTGAGTCCGTTTTTTCATTTGTTTTGCTTGTTATTTGTTTGTTTGTTTTTTCAGGAGGCACTGGGAACTGAACCCAGGATCTCCCATGTGGGAGGTGGGCACTCAACCGCTTGAGCCACATCTGCTTCCTCATTTCTGATTTATTGCTTTGGCAGCATTTTAGCAAACTAAAACAGGTATCAATACACAGACCTAATCCTCATGGTGCTTACAATGAAGTGGAGGACACGGGCAAGACAACAGACAATTTCAAGAGAGTGTGGTCAATGCTATAAAAGGGTCAATAGAGAAAGCTATGCAAGCACACAAGAGAGGCTTTTAACTCATTTGGGGGCCATGGGAGGGGGATTCACAGTAGAGGGAGTGACATCTAAAGCAGAGCCTTAAAGGACCAACAGGATTTAGCAAGGTGGGGTGTAGACATGCAGAGGGTAGACTGGCTGGGGAGTGGCATCCCAGGCAGATAGAATAGCACAGGCAAAGGCCTGGAGGAAGTTGGACTGGCCCCCTGTGAAACTACAACCAGCTCAGTGCATCTTTTCTGTGAAGAGGCTGCTGGAGAGTGGGAATAGAGGAAATGGAGAGGGAGAAAGGAGCTGGATCCATCACTAAGAGCTTTATAGATCGCAAAAAGGAGTTTGTTCTTTAGTCATTCCTTCAGAAACAATTTATTGGTCTTACTATGGGCCAGGTATTTTTCTAGTTTCTGGGGGTTACTAGATAGATAAGATTCATTCTTTTACAAAGCAAAATAGAAATTCTTTCAAGTCTTTCAAGCAGAGAAACATTGGATTTAAGTTTTAAAAAGACCACACTGGTTGCAGTGTAGGAATAGTTTGGATGAGGAGGCTGAATGTGGAGGATGAGGCCTCTTTCAAATATGAAACTCTGACTGCATGATTTAAAACTCAACTAGTATATAATAAATTATAAAAGCTCAATGTCAGCATTATATATTATATATGAGTATATTATTATATTCATTTTATAATATGTATAAAATACCTTTGGTTTACAAATTTCTATGCAAATGTTCAATAAATAAAGTAGGTCTTTTTGCTTGTCATATGTTTATTTAGTGGGGAAGGAAGGAAAGCCAATATGTATTGAACACTGAGCATATATTGTGCTTGGGAAGGGGGGTGTATTTATTTTGTGTCCACTCTAAAGATAAGGACTACTGAGCCTCAAAGCAATTCAGGTAACTCTAAATGTCACTTAGTGTGAACAGAGTAAAGCCAAGAATCAGATGTGCTTTTTTGGTTGATTGGTTTGCTTGTTATACATCAAAATCCATACTGCTTTATGTCACAAAGAGAGTGAAGCATAGTCACCATGTTCCTCGAGCATTTAGAAAACTAGTTAGAAGACATGACTCAGAAGTGGAAGATGACAGTATATAATGTGTTAAATGCATAATAGGTATCCAGTGGTTGATTCAGTCTAGTTATTTCTCCTGCAAATATGTCCTATCTTCAATAAATTGCCAAAATCCTGATATTCAGAGGCAATGTGAATATCAAATTTCTGCTGTGGTTTTATAGAAAATAAAACACACATTAAGTCTATCAAATATACAGGACAAGAATTTCAGGTAAAGAGAACATAGCCTTTTCCTTGGAGTAGAAATGCACAGGTGGTAAGGAGAGAGTTTTAGCACTCCCTAGAAAGCTGTTTTCCAGTGCAAGCAATATTGTTTTCAAGTACAAGAAATTCCCTGAACTTCCTGAAAATAAACCAAAAATAAATAATAAAAGGACCTCAGGCCTTAGAGTCCATTCCTGCTTTGCTCACTTAGCATTTCCTGTCCTCCTGGCATATTGGCTTCCGTCCCCTCCCCATGGAATCCCAGCTCTAACTCAGCAAGGCTCAGGGTTTACAAGACGTCCTGGAGCCCAGCAGCCTCCACACACTTCCTGATCCCTGCCCACTACCCCCAGTTTTTCCAGAGTTCTCTGCTTCCTGTCTTGGATCTAAGCTCCTGTATGGGATGCACAGGAGGTGGGGCATTTTCTTTTCAAGCTTCTAAAGGTGAAAGTTGTCAATCCTTCTGTTTCTTTGCACAATCAAGACCCCTACTGTATTTTCTCAATAAGCTATAACTGTTGAATGCAGCAAAGATTGATCATCTTTGTTTGTGTTTGAAGCAAAGAACTCAGTCATATCTAGCCATATTCAGGTGTAGCAGACTTTGTTGGGTACCTATCCAGAACTTCTAGCCCAGATTTTGTTTGCCAATTAGCCATGCTAATTCCATCCCCCCTTGCCAGGAACTGGTTTTGCAGTGAGTACTTGATGCATTTCTGGCCAATGAAATGTGATGAGTCTGCTGGCAGGAAAGGGGGTATGGTAGTTTGAGACTTTTGTGGACTGCAGAAAATCCTGTTCTTAAAGCCAGTCCATTCCTGTGGGTATAAACCTATTGTAGGTAGGCCCTTTTGTTTAGATCACTTCAGTTAAGGGTCTTTGATTAGATAAATTCAGTAAGGTGTGACCAGGGGTAGGTCTTAATCCTCTTACTAGAGTCCTTTATAAATGGAATGAATATTAGGAGAGAGAGAGAGAGACAGAAAGACAAGACACAGGAATAAAGAACACACAGAAGCCAAGCAAGAAAGCCACAGATGGAGCAGCCAGCAGCTGAAAGCAATGGAGCATGGAGGAGAAGGCAGAGACCAGCAGGTGCTGCTATTTACTTCACCACGTGTCTTGCGAGATAAGGGAAGAATCCAAGACCACCAATAGCCAGTCCTCAGGGAGAAAAGCATCACCTGATAAAGCCTTGATGTGGACATTTTCATGCCCTCAGACTGTAAGCTAA
Organism: Cabassous unicinctus; assembly: GCA_029593785.1. Lineage (NCBI taxonomy): Eukaryota > Metazoa > Chordata > Mammalia > Cingulata > Chlamyphoridae > Cabassous > Cabassous unicinctus. The sequence goes on from JAQZBX010035741.1 coordinate 8,444, forward strand.
TAAGTTAATAAATCCCCACTGTAAAAGCCAACCCATTTCAGGTATATTGTCTTGGCAGCCTTTAGCAAACTAAAATGGGGCGGGGGGCGGGGCAGGTGGAGTTGAGAAAGGTTTCATCACTCAAAAAAAGGGAAGCCTCTTCTTCCTCTAGCTCTGATAACTGAAATCATCCTAACCATCTTGAAACCATGAGGGGAATCAGCCTGAGGACAAAGCTGATATGATGACAGTGGCAGAGCAAAAAGATGGAAAGAACCTGGGTCTTTTGATTCACCACAGAGCTTCTTGTTATGTGAAACAAGAAGTTTTTCTCATTGTTTAAGTCATTTTGAGTTAGACTTTCTTGTACTTTACAATGTACTAATACAATACACTGAAGAGCCAATGAGTAAGACAACAAGCTTATTACTGTGACGGGGCCAAGAAGCCAGGCATGGGAAAGTTTAGCAAGACAACTTTAGTTGTCAAGGGATTAGCAATTCTGAGTACAGTATAATGTTTGTCACTCAAATTTGTTTACTGCCCAGTCACCCATTGTATTTGGGGATCATTATTGAAAGAACTGTTCATTAAAAAAAAAAAAAAAATACCTCCATAAGAGCACACCATGACACAGTACCTCCCCTGACAGAGTGTATCACAGAGAAGGAGTCTTCCCTAGTTTGGAACCATACATCTTACAGCTTGGGCATCTCTAGGGCTTCACTGATTCTACTGCACGGAGAGATTCTGGTGCTTGGCAGATACTACAAAAGGTGGTACTGATGGGTGAGATGTGAGGAGCCTGTGGTGCCCATGTGGTGGGAGAAGACACAGCCCACCCCAGGGCAGGCACAGTGCCTGGCAGTGCAGCACCAGGACCATTCAGGAGACCTCAGTGCCCAGCGGCTCACAGCATAGCCTGCAGGACTGACTGCTGGGAGCTGGGAGCCAAGGGCCCTGCACCAGCGGGTGGGTGCAAAGGCCGGAGGCTGCAGTTGCTGTCACTTCATTCATCCCCACAGGCAGCTGAGGTCTGGGGAAGCTAACAAGAAAGAAAGCATAGTAGCCTATTTGGAAGGGAGCTAGCCTAATATTTTGATGGAAGTTCAGGTCAGTAGTTTAGATCAGGTATGAAACTTCTCTTTCCTCTCCAAGCAGAAACATAACCAAGGAGATAGTTGGGAGGACAAGAGTCTACTAACCGGATCAGCTTTTGAATAATTCTGGTGACAGAAAACATTGTCTAAAGCTTTATTTGACTTTTTTTTTTTTTCAGGCATTTTGTAGGCCAGGACATAAATGAATAGAACAATACTTTTCTATCCAAACAATTACCCTAGCCCATTTCAATTTCCCAAAGTTTAATTAACAGAACAGGGAAGTTGCCCTGAAGTGAACTCAACATTTTGGAGTACTTGACATTTTAATCAGATAAACTAAAAAACTACTGAGATTCAAGCATAGGGGGGGTTTTAAGTTGTAGAAATTTGGGGCAAGTGACCTGAGTCTATAAAGCTAGAAGAATTAAGCCTTCCAAGATTCACTTGGAATCTGTGCTGAAATAATATCCTGAGTAACCATGTTCCCAAATCTACTTTCATTTGTTGGTTTTCACCTCAGAGTATGTGAGGTATGTAGAATGGCTTTAAATACCCAGTATACCACCTCTCTTACTTGGCCTTGACAGACCTTACCAAATGAGAAGATGGGAGGTCAAATTCCATATTTGCCCAAACAAACTGGAACCAGAGAGGCCTGGTTTCACATAGTCAAGAATTCATTTCTCAGAGGTGAGGAGGAAGCAACCGTGAAGCCATTAAGATGAGACTTCAAAATGGTCTGAGATGACAAAAAAATTAATGACAGGATTAAGACAACCTTCTCTCTATCCTAATCTTTTTACCTTATTAAATTTCATAATATAAAATCACACTTTAGCCCACTCTGTGAAGGGTTGACGTAAATAGGAAACGGTTACTTTTGTCATATCGAAAATGCCAATCCTGAAAAATGGAGCAGGGAAGCACTAATTAAGACATGGTCTAGAGGAAGGTCATATTACATTTGTAAATGAACTTTGAAAAGGGTTTTCCTTTAAATACCTAGAGTTGGCCTCAAAGGAATGTTCTAGGCCCTAGTGTTGACGTGTAGGAGAGTAGAGCTTGGCCCAGGGTTGAGTTCCAGAGGTCAATCAGGCAGCCACATTACAGCCCAGGGAAGCAGGCGGCCAGGGCTGAGTGAAAATCCAGAACCATGTTCAAAAGATGATGTGGGGCTCAAACCAGAGCAGTCAAATCCAACACAAGATCAAGGGGCTGGCTCCAGGCCAGTATTAGGAAAAGAAGCCAGGAGAGTAAAGGAAGAAAAGGAGAAAAAGCAAGATTCAAGGCAGTGAAGCTCAGAAAGTTTACTGTGTACAAGGTCAGGTGCCCAAAGGGTTCTTCTGTTAGATTCTGGCCACATGGGTCTGCTTGGCCTTCAAGGAACAGATTAGGGTAAAACGGAATGATCCAAAGGAAAACAGATGCCAAGATAACTCCACTCTCAATAATCTCAACTATCTATCCTACACTCATAGAAAGAATATGGGCAGGGGGGCAAGTGATTCTCAGGTTTACATAGGCTTCTTATAAACAAACAACTTTTAAAACATGTAATTTCCAACAGAGTTTCTAGTAAGTTGTAGGGATGTCCAAAAGAATTACTTCCAATTAGTAAGAAAAAGGAAGAAAATATACTAATATTTTTGAACACCTAATATGTGCTACACATGGATTCTCACCCCAGCTCTGACATACTACTATCCCCAGTTTTTAAATGAAGATATGAAGATTCAGAGAGATCCATCCTCAGATAATCCAACAGATACAGATATGACTCCACAACTTCCTCTTGAGAGAATCAGGGAAGTTTCAAGGAGGAAATTGTAAGAAGTCTGAAGCTTGTAAAATGGCTAGGAGAATCCAAATGGGAGTTGCCAGAGTTGAGTATTCCAGAAGAGAACCAAGTGAGCAAAGAGAGAAAGATGGGAAATGCAAACATTGTTAGAAAATGCAGAGTGCTGAGTTAGTTGGAAATCGGGGTCCAACAAGAAAAGTCATGGAAAAGAGAAATAGAAGAATAAACTGTGACCAGAGGCTGGAAATGCTTCCTCACAAGTCCATGCATTGCCCTTGTGCTGTGAGGATGTGTTCTGTAGCTATTAGACAGTGCCCTCTCAAGGAAATCAGTGCAGATCAAATCAAAGTTTGTATCTCGTTGGCAGGGTAGGAATCAAGTCTCCTTAACTTGCCTCACATCACACACAGGGGCTCTTTTGGAGTCTGGGGAAGACTGAAAACAAAGGCTCAATCTGGCAAACATCCAGTGGAGCCCTCACTCCTGGGCTTTTATGGTGTGTTTTGTTTTCAAAGAATGTTTCAGCTTCTGGAATATCATACTTATTTAAAATTCTATGATCTATAGTGATGAAACTCCTTGGTTCATCCCTGGGGCTCCCAGGCTGTCACATAAACTAGTGTTTTACTTCTGGCTTATACCTTAGAGAGTCTGGAGACTACTGGAGCTTTCACATGTGTCCCTGGGAGGGTCACAGCGTTGCAGTCCCTCCGCAGGCTTCCTCCGCAGTCTGCTCCTCTGACCCCTGTGCTCATCTGTTTCCCATGATTCCTACTGGGCCCAAGGCGGAGCAGTATAACATAGTACAGCATAATTCACTTTTATAGAGCATCTTTCATGCGCGCTATCACAGGGAGCTAATCAAACGCTGACGAGAAAGGGTCTGCTGCAGGATAAGATTTAAAGGGAGGAACTGATTTAGTGGCTCCAGGGGCAGAAAAGAAATTTCAGATAGATGGGTTGGGAGCAGGGAAAGAACAACCCCCGCTGTGGTAAACTGTGGGTGGAGAGAAGAGGCTGAATCTGGGGGAAGAGAGCATGAGGGGGTAGGGAAGCAGCTGGCATCCTGAGAAACTACCAATACTTTCACAACCCAAAGGCTGATTGGGATTTCATTCAGGGAAAAGTAAGTGAGTCATTAGAAAGCCTTTGGGTCATTGTAATAGAAAACCTAACCCAAAATTCTTTGAACGACAAGGACATTTTATTATCTCACATAGCAAGAAATCCTAAGAGAGAGTGTCTTCAGCTTCGGTTCATTCAGTGGCCCCACAATGACATTAGAGACCCAGACTCTTTCCATCTTTCTACTCTGAAGCCCATAGTGTGTCAGCTCTATCCTCAGACCTGCTATTCCTTGGGCCACAGGATGGCTAGCTCATTTCCAGGCATCTCATCTAAACACAGCAAAATCCAGACACAAGAACATTTGTGGAAAAAGAGAGGCTGTTTCTTCAGTGGATCCTCTGTTAAGAGTGAGAAAATCTTTCCCAGAGGCCCCCAGCAGATTCAGCCCTCATCTTTCTTGGGACAGGATTGGAACACAGTCCCTCTATAAATCAAACCCTAGCAAGGAGAATAGGATCATCATGATTGGTTCAGACCAGTCAAGATTCACTTCTGAGTCACAGGGGTCATAGGAGCAGGGTGTATCTGAGAATTGGGGATTTGCCTGCAAGGAAGAAAAGGATAAAGAAGACCGAGGTGTCAACTCATGATGTGTGTACAAAAGTAACAGACATTTTGTGCAATTCAAAATGGACATTGACACTGTCGATCTTCAGAGGAATAAAATACATCCAATAAGTGATTCTCTACACAACTCAGATGAATTATCTAGAATTTAGGAAGACCATAATGGGGACAACTCCCACACAGAAAAAGAACTTAAGGATTTGTAGGTAATAAGGCCATATTAGGGAGGGGAAAGCTAAAGTTTGGCCTTACTCTAGCAGTGAAATTCAGCATATTTAAAAATGGGAGGAAGTATGTGTGGGGTCAAGGATTTGTGCTCTTGGCACTGGGGCGGGAAGAAGGGAAATTTAAATTCTGCATTAAAGAATGTACTGGTAAAGTCAAGAGTCTTATGAGGGCGAGAATCTCCTGTTTCTGGAGGGGGTGGAGCAGCTGTGAAAGGGAGATATGCAAGAATGCATAGCCAAATACCAATGCATACTAGAACTGCAAAATCCAAAGCAAAGGGTCATATGAATCCCACAGGAATAGGAGGAAGACACATTTTTTGGTAAGTGTGGAACCAACCTGAACTTTATGGGTTCTGAGCTTCTCACTGACCCTGAACCTTTGAGGTTTGAGTTCATTTACTCTGGGCAAAATTCACCTTCCCAGTACTAAAGAAAAATAGGCTCCAAAGATTGCTGAACACCAACTAGTTCTTGAAACCACACAGGGATGAGTTAAATGTAAATGAATCACAAATGCGCAGATTAGATTTCTCTTAAACTGCACCAGAGTTTAAAGGCCAAGGGAGAAAGCACTTGAGGCAAAATACGTTTTGGCTTTTACAGAACCTAAAGCATTTTTAATGAGTTTCAAGTCATTCAATTAACTTAAAATTCAGCTGAGCTCTTTCTTCCAAACCTGGTGTTCAGGCCAGTGACAAATAGGCAGCTGGCATTCTAGGCCTGTTTCACCTTAGAGAGGAAATTGCTTTTGTTTTTTAATACCAACTTCTTTAGCTATTGTGATCAATCAACCACAACTGAGACAAGTCTCATGATAATGACCAAATTATTATTCTAATGGCCTGTAATAGAAATTGAAGAACTCAAATTTCTGTACTTCAAGTGTGGGCAGAAGATTAACAACCCTGAGAGATATGACAGATGAAAATAAAGCATTCTCTTCTAAAAATTTTACATTTCCAATGCTAGTGAGTCTACATAGGAAGATCTCAGTTGTCATTCAATCACCTGTGGAAAGTTACTGAGTGTTTACAAGGTAGCAGGGATAAATAGTAAGGGTGTAAAATTGTGTATATTTTCATCAGTTTCCTTTTTGTTCTGGACTACCATCACTTGGTAATTGATTCAATGTACTATGTGATCCAAGTCAATATCCTACCCTCTCCTTCCTCCCTTTTGGAAGGCATATATGCCCACAAGTCTGTTTTCTTTGGTCTTCTAACTCTCACCTCTCAGTCGCTCCCATAGCATATTTTCTTTCTCAGATAAAGACATGTCTATCTTCCTAAAATACTCAAATATTGAGAAGTTGAAATATCTTTAATCCCTTTGTTTAGCTACCTCACACAAAGCTCCTTCTGCCCTCTCTGTCATCTGCTCATAATTGTAGACAACTGACCTTGGTTTAGTGCTTCCCAATGTCCTGGATTGATCTACTTGTAGAATTGAGGATATTTGAATGAAAATTAGAAATTCCATATCTTTCAGGCAATCCTCCATGAATATGATTTCTTAACACTGAACTTAAGTTTTACATTCAAAGTTATACTCCCTTTGGACAAAGAGCACAGACAGTCTGTGTTAAGTTGTGATTTTGTAATGGTCCTCCCAATGCATCTCAAATAATACTATCAGTATTATAAATAGAGGTGTCTGTTTATATCTAACATTGGTTGAACACATTTGGTGTCACGGGCACCGTGCACTTGCCTTTCATGAGGAGATTTTTACAAATAAGAGGTCTGAATTTCAGGGAAATTCAGGAACTGGGCCAAGGTTACACAGCAAGGAAGTGGCAGAGACAGAATTGAAAGAGATCTGTAGGAGCGCAGGCATGAGCTGTTAACTAGCATTTCTCATTCCACCCAGTAAAACAGAGACAGGGTACTGGAGTCCTTTTGCAGAAAGCTAGAATTTTGTTTTGTTAATTTTTTATGCAATTAAGGGGAAGGAATGACACTTCAGGGGAAAGAAACCCAATTTACTCTTTTTCAATTAAATTATATTTTTAAATAATCCGTGATGAAACCAGGGTAGGGGTGGGGGGAATCTTGCTTATCCTCTCTCCTTTGACCAAGTATTCCCAAACATCCCTCCGCGCTCCTGTCTTGGGAGATGACGTGCATAAAATGCCATTTCATTAGAGCTGTCTTTCTTATTAAGAAAAAAAACTTAGTGACAGGTACACTGGGCTCCTCCCCTGCTTCAGAACAGAAGTGACTTCCAACATCCAGTGAAAAAAGATCACGGATCTTGGATTTTAATTTGGATGTGCACTTGGAGAAAGAAAGAGGAAAAAAGGTCTGTGACTGACAGAGAAGATAACTGATGGACCTATTCCCATGGCACCAGTCTCTGGGAGTCAAAATAAAGCATTCCTATCCTCTATCCCCTTTGTGGAAGACTAAAAATAGCCAATGGATTTCCACTCCTTTTCTTTAAGCCATTCTCCTTACCTCTCCTGAAATAAAGACTTTTTCTCTCAGCCAATGAATTTTCTGGTCACCAAAACGACAAGTATATTCATAAAAAAAATGATAAACCTGGAATGTGACAAATTCCTCATCTGACTCACAGAAAGAAAGAAAAAACTGACTGCTGCCAAAATGGAAACACTTTTTGGAAAATTCTTGAAAATACTCCTAAAATCTCAAATCAGGCAAGTGAATATACCCTCAGGGAAAACTTGGAATTTCCCAAAATATAAACAAGGTGAAATTTTTAAAAGATGGAAATAAATTTGCTGATGACTCTGTATCAATGAGCACACTTTCTCTTTTTCACCTTTGTTAGCTTTTAATACTTGACCTACTGCTTAAGAAGTCCCTGACAGGCAGGGGCCTGTGGTGGTCCCAGAATTTCTAAACAGGAGGGGCTTCTGGAAGACTATCTGGGTGTAAAATGAGGTTAGGGACTCAAAGACTGTATAGCAGCACACAGATTTGACTTAGATTGTACAATTATTGGCATGTGGGGAGGGGGATTTGGAAGGTTATCTATTGAAGATTATAGTGAAACCAATAGCCCCATAGACACTCCAGGCCACGGTAGTAAACACTGCTGGTTGTCTATCCAGCATCCATTCCTCCTTTCTTTCTTCCTGACAGATCCCTGATTTTGATGCGTTATCCACTAACTCTCTACACAGCCATGTTCCTTAGGGGAACAGTCTGGGACTAAGCCCAACTGGTTTCAAATAACCCCATGGGCCTTTTCAGGAATGTTTTAGGAATAAGCATATGAACGCACTCTTGCCAATGAGATATGAGGAAAAGTCTGCTGGAAGATCCTAGAAAATATTTCTTCACTCCTAAGAAGACAGTGTCTTCTACGAAGAACACTGACATGGCACGAGTGGCTGTGACTCCTGGAACTGCTGTAGCCATCTTGTAACCAGCCAGAGGATAAAGCGAACCCACAGGCTGGCTGATGACAGAGATGAAGAGAATCTCCTTCTTGATGACATCCTTGACCCTCTGAAGCAACATGCTCAAAAGACTACCTACCTCTGGTCTTCCTATTATATGAAACAAGAAAGCTCCATATCGTTTAAGCCAGTTGACTCAAGGCTTTCCAATGTTGCAGCAAAAACAACCCAATGGATAGAGCCTCCCTTCCTTTGACACAGACACTGGCTTAGAAGCTAGAGGAGCTTCAAGATGTCCATTCAGAATTCAGAGACAGGATCCATAGACCCATATTTTATGAAAGATCTAAGACCTGCTGATTCAGAAAGGACTGTAGAGTATTATGCTGCATTTACATGGAATGCCATTATGGTTAAATTTGACAGAGTCGCTCTCCTGCTGATACGTTATCAAAACTTCAAGAACAAAAAATACAGTCTTATTATTATAGAAATAGGGACTTTCCTTCTGCACTAGTTCCAAGCTGAAATGTTTCCTCATCATTCTGAGATGTTTATTATTCATATGCCTCAGATCTACTTAGAGTAGGGAAAATACAAAAGGCAATGGAGAGAAAGTTAGAATCAGTGAGAGCAGCTGGCTCTCACACTGATGCAATGGGCAGAACAGGAGTGACATTTTAAAAAATACTGGGTGCTTTTTAAAATTTTGTATTTCCATGTATGTGACTTTCCCCTTAGTTGGTCTAAGGCATCCACCTGCTTTAGTGGTAAATTAGAATTATTTTGGCAGAAAAGTAAAAAGAAATAAAGAATTAATATTCAACTTTTAATATTCAGAATAGGATTCTGAAATAAGACATGGTTACGTTTGTAAGTCAAGTCTTGTTACAAGAGGATTTTTAAAAACTAATATTTTATTGTAAAATATTTAAAACATATAAGAAAAGTAGAAATGATGACATTATATATACCTTTCTATGACCTAGAGGGAAAAAATATTAACATTTTTCCATATTTGCTTGGGATCTTTTTTTTTTTACTTTTTAAAAAATTTATTGAAGTATATCATTCACACATGAACATACACAAACAATAAGTGTATAGTAAAAGTTGTGAACTTACAAAATAAACATGCATAACATAAGGCAGAGGTCCCATATATCACCCCACCACTAACACCTTACATTGTTGTGAAACATTTATCACAAACTATGCAAGAGCATCATCAAAATATTACTACTAACTATAGTCTACATCTTACATTTGGTGTATTTTTCCCCTAACCCACCCCATTATTTTTTTAAATATATTTTTATTACAGAGGTTGTGAACTTACAAAACTATCATACACACATGTAGAATTCCCATACAGCACCCCTTCACCAACATACCACACCGTGGTGGAACATTTGTTACAGATTATGACATAATATCATCAGACTATTACCACCAATCATAGTCCATAGCGAACATTTGGCACACTTTTTCATAACCTCCCATTACCAACACAGTACATCTTTGGAATTGATGCAAGAATATTACAATATTACTGTTAACCACAGTCCACTGGTCACACTGATTGTATTTTTCCCATGCTTCTCCACATTTCCACCACTCCGCAATAGTGACATACATCTGCTCTAGCTCACAGAAGGACACTCTTGCATCTGTACCACCAACCACAATTCTCATCCACCTCTGGGTTCACTGTGTTATTCAATCCCTAGATTATTCTCTAGCTTTCTTTCAATTGACATTTACATGCTTTGGATCTTTTTTTTAACAAAACGTAATAGATACCTCCCAAACCCATTCCTCTCTCACCTTCCCCAGAGGAAATTGGTGTGTGTGTCCCCTCCCCTTCATGTTTGTATTCTTTTACAACATATGTGCATATCCATATCAATATATGATTTTATTTTGCATGTCTTTAAATACTACATATACTTTTCCTCAATTTGCTTTAATTCACCAATTGTTATCTCTCTGAGATTAATGCATTTTGACAGAGGCAGCTATTGTTCATTGATTTCATCAGTTGTATAATATAGTCATTGTTTGAATATACCATAATTTACTTATTCTTCTATTGATGAATAGTTGGATTGTTTTCAGTTTTTCATTACTCAAACAATACCGCAATTAACATCTTTGTCTCCTTGCACACGTGTGAGGGTTTCCCTTTGATATTGAGGCTGAAGCATACAAAATTGCCAATATTCAACCATTTTGACCTACAAAATAGCAAATTCACATGGCCCAAATTATTGTATACCAAGAAATGAAAATACTGGGTGATAGGGTATGAGCATCTTTACTTCAACCAGTGTAGCCAAACTTTGAGATATGATTTTCCAAAATTCTTTTGTATATCAGCAACCAAATCTTGAACACTTGGTTTACAGAGTTTATTCCATATAGTAGAGAAACTATTTCTTCTAGCTATAAGAGAGAAGGATATAGCATAGAGGAAGAACCTGGACATTCCCATGTGACTATATCATCTACCAAATCTTGGAGATCGTGCTATGCTTCATTTCAAACTCCAAAGTTTTCACTATTCCCCAAGGCTAAGACATCACAGATGACTGAAAACAAATTTGGTACATTATTCTACTCAATGAAGTTTGAGCTTTTGTCTTTTAGAAGCAGCCCAAGGGGAATTTTTAGAACTGCAAATTATCTTAAGTTAAAAGAGCAATAGCTTTACTTTACCCTCCTTTCTTAACTAAAACCAGAAAAGTTGGGGAGGTAGGGGAGACAAGTTGGAAAGAGGCAAAAAGAATGTGTAGAGATTCTCCTCTGAACTTGTATTAGTTCTATCTCTGCACCCAAGGAATAAAAGATCATGTCTTAACACAGAATGAGATAGGCTGACACTGGCTTTCTCCAACTTTATATGGTATTCCTTTAGATGACTTGGTAATTACACTCAGGAGGTCTCCATGGGAAATAATCATGTAACTTGTATTACTGTAATAAATATGCAGGACTTGCCTTGTAAACTCTCTTGCCAGTGCTTGCTGCTTATCATATCATTAAAGTGCCAACACCTAGTTATCAAATATGAAATCTGGATGCTTGAATTCATCTTTAATGATTGGAAATGCCCTGACCACCCTACACCCACAAATATCCCTCCAATAAACACAATATCTAAACTTGGATCCATGTGGGATTCTTTAAACATTTTACTTGTTTCTGGAGTCCTGGTTATAATTCCTTAGATAATTCTTTTTATGAATGACTGGTATTTGGGAATTTTCTTTATGGGCTCACTAACTTGAGTTTTATCTGCCTCATATAGATAAATAATGAAATTATATCTAAAGGTCTGTATTTTGTTGGAGTAACAAGCAACCTCAATATATCACTGGCTTGCAACAAATATATCTATCTTGCTCATGTTTCGGGAGGGTTGTGTGTTGGCTACAGCTCTACTGGTCTCTGCTCTGCTCCATGTATCTTCTTATTGCAGGATCCCGCTGAAGAAGCAGCCCATTTCTTGGAAAAGCCACTCTCATAGCAGAGGACAGGAGCAAGAGAGCCTGAGCCAAACTAGACAATCACATTTAAAGCTCCTTCTCAGATGTGGCATATGTCACACCCACTCATTTTCATTGGTCAAAGCATATCACACGGTCAAACTCAAAGTCAATGAATTGGGGAAGAATGCTGGAGGTAAAGGCAAGATATGTGCCACTGAACAGAGAATGGAGAATCCTATTCCAGGAAGAAAGCTGATAGTGATAAACAATAATCTTATATATGTCATGTTTATATGACAAAGTCTCTTAAAGTTCTTTTGTTTGGCCAATTATAGAAAGGATAAAAATACAGTGTTAATTGCTGCTCATTAACAAAAAAGAGACATTGGAGTCCAATCAAATCCAATGCATTTGGAGTGGTAAATGCCATAGTAGGAGGAAGTCAAGGATTGAAGAAAGAGTTTATCCCAATTCTCCCATTAGATTCATTATTTGCTTCTCCAATAACTAAAAAGTATGATCAAAAGATAATGAAGAGGAGCAGATGTGGCTCAAGTGGTTGCGTGCCTGCTTCCCACATGGGAGGTAGCAGATTCAATACCTGGCCCTAGTACCTTCAAAAAAAAAAAAAGATAATGAAAGTGCTTCTTTAACAGCACAAAGTATATGGTGCTTCCCTTTTTCAAAACATTTTTGCAAGTTCTATTCTGTACATGCATTCAAAGCCAAGGTCTCTTTCTTAAAAATGTTCTCACTGGAAGAAAAAAAATTCATTCTTGGAGTCTGAATTCAGATAGTTGAAGAGCTCATTTGGAATTATGTCTTAGGATTCAGGTAAATCAATGGTCAAGGTGGAATACTAGGGTTGATTGGTGGGCAAAAACAAAGTGCTACCATAAAGCAATTAGCTAATTTCTTAAGTAGCTTGTACACTGGTTCTAAAGGTACTTCCAAATAAGCATTTCCAAGAATGTTTTCAGCAATGGCAGTGTCATGAGTATAGATGGAGTAGATACAAAAAGTAAAATTCATTTGATGGTGCAAGTTCCAATTTCTGTTGTTTTGTTTGTTTTTTAAATTCTCATTCTTCTAGTCTTCCTCACATGTGCTTCATAGTGAAGATCTATAGTGCTTCATAGTGAAGATCTATAGTGAATATATTTAGTATTTATTTCTGTCCCCCACAGCAAGCCAACACATATCATCCAAACTGCAAACAAGAATTCTGAGAGCCTGCAGTGATCACTGCCTTATGTTCATTTCTATGGGGACACAAAGTCAATCCTGGCCTTTGGACAATTTTCAGAAAGTTGTATATTAGATGATCCCCTAGGAATCCACACAGGCACTTTAAACTGATAGCCTCTTCAACACCAAGAAAGGAGCAACTGATAATTTCCAGTTTCGTCCCAAATGGAACTCCAAATAAAATTAAGATGGGATATGAAAAATAAAACTGCCTAATGTTAACAAATCTAAGGTTCATAATAGTCTGTGGACCTCTGACAAAACAAATACTGTTCAACAATTACAGATATCTAAAAGAATGACCATTTCTTTCTCTCCAAAGTCATCCCCATGTTCTGGAAATACCAAGGAAGAATAAACTTTAGAAAGTGAATGCCTCTATAAACTCACTACCTTCTCCCAGCATGGGACATGACTCCCAGGAATGAGCCTCCCTGGCATTGAGGGATTATTACCAAGCACCAACTAGCAATGAATTTGGAAAAAAGACCTTGACCAAAAGGGGGAAATAGTCAATACAAATGAGATTTTATGGCTAAGAGATTTCAAAATGAGCCAGGAGGTCATTCCAGAGGTTACACTTATGGACATCTTAGGATTTACTGACTGCCACAGTAAATAGTGCCTCAAGCAGGGGAGCTCCTGAGGGCTCTAGAGACATCTGGACACTATAGGCAGGGCAGACAACCCCAGGAATTCAGCACCCTGTCAGCAGGCCTTACCTTGGAATACATGATAACCTATCCCCCCAATGTATTGGAGTTGGACTCATTTATAATTTTCCTACACATGGTTCTTATGCCCCTTTTATGTGAACCTATAATTAGCAATATTCCCATTAAATATGTGTCCCAGAGACTTAAGTCTTCTGGCTGTTCATATGCCAGTTGAGCCCTGAATCTCAGCAGAGTTGCAGCTAGAACTTACCCTCCAATTCATCAGACTCACTCAGGACAACTAACAAAAGGATAGTGATGGACAATATCCATCCCAAAAAACAGAGAATATCTACAACTGCAGGTAAGACAGTTCCACCCATCTGCCCCATGGGATCTAAGCCCCCTCTCAATCAGAAGTAGAGTGGGCATCACCATCCCAAAATCCTCAAGATTGAGGAATGAACAAACATAAGGGGGGGGAGGGGAATGATGCAACTATGGACTAAACTAGACTTATTTTACTGTTTTAGCAATGGAATAACTTGTAATATTGATATAAAGGCAGCGGTCACCAGAGGTTCTGAGGAGAGGGAGAGGGAAGAATAGGTGTAACATGGGCATTTTGGGGACATTGGAGTTGTTCTACATGACATTGCAATGATGAATACAGGCCATTATACATTTTGTCAAAACCTATAAAATTGTACAGTGCAAAGTGTAAACCATAATGTAAACTATAGATCATGGTTAGTAGCAATGTTTCAATATGTGTTCATCAATTGTAACAAATATACCACACTAATAAAAAATGTTGTTAATGGGGACAGTGTGGGAGGGGGAAAGGTGACACATATGGGAATCCCCTATATTTTCGATGTAACATTTATGTAATCTAAAAAATACTAAAAATAAAAATAAATTTTAAAAGCCTCAAGCTCATGAGCAGTGCACTATAGCCCACTGTGGGAAAGGATATTCAGGGCCCTGATGAGTACAACGGTGGCAGTCCCCTGGATTCTTCATAGGATACTCCCATTGGGAAATCTCTGTCCCACTGGGGCCAGCTGGAACTAAAGCTCCTCTGCCCAGCCTGAACTTTAAATCTGCTAGCTTATCACCACGCCTTAGCCTTACTTCCTTTTCTTCCCTACCAGCAACCCCCTACCTCCACTTTTTTGCAGGAAGGGGGTAATGTGATAAAAATGGAAGAGAAGGGGCGTTCATGTTGGGAACCATTTGGCAAGGGCATTAGCACCAGTGTAAACTTCAAACCAGTCTGGCAAACAGAATTACCTCAAAGTCACTCTTTGTAAATTGGAATAAGTAATATCTCTCTTACCATCTACCTCCTCTTAGACAGTCCTGCTGTTGAAATCTCTGAGCTGTAGGAATGTTATCCATTTCAGTATGTTCACATTAAAATAAGTGCAGAAAGGAAAAATCTTCACTGGCTGCTTTTGACAAGACTCAGAAATAAACAGCCCCCGCAGTGTGCCTTTCTCCTGAGCGCTGAAATTCGTGGTAAAGCACCATCTCGTGCGTTCCCAAAGAGGTTTGCTTACAAAGATCAGACTAGGAGAGGCTGATTGGGTCTCCTGAGATTATCTCATCCTCTGACAACTCACCGAGACCCCGCTGAATTTCGCTATATGTGTATAATTACCTGCCTGATACCTGAGCCTCTCGCTCCACAGCCTGACTCCGGGTAATCAAACTATCCCCGAAGGCACTGCAGACACGCAGATGGGGGGTCGGAGTGGGCGGGGAGCGGCCCCCCATCTGCCTCTGGAAATCCACATTTTAGGGCCTTGTAGTCATTTCCTTGCTAGTGCAAGGAAAATTTTTGTACATTTTATAAAAGGGGGCCAGAAAAGAACACCCTCTTCTAACTTCCTAATATATTATGTCCTCCCCCGCCGAGTCCGGGAACTTAGTCTGGATTTGGTAACTGAAGTAATATAAATGTTAGCAAAGAAGTATTCCCGCAATGTGGTTCCAATTTAGGCTTGTTTTGAAGTCTAAAGGCCCAATATGTCTCATAGATTCTTCACTGGACATTAGCGCTAATGTAACTTGCGGAGGAGCGCAGGCCGCCATCTAGAAGGCGGGCGCAGGCCCTTTGCGGATGAGGGCGCTTTCCCAGTGCCAGGGGTACTCGTGCGCTCGCCGGTAGTTCCCCCACCTCTTTTGATGTTGAGGCTTTGCTCCGGAAATTGCCTTATACTTGCCAGGGTTTGCAGATAAATGGAGCAAGGTAAGTACTGTACCCTGTCACCACCCTCACTCCTCTCCCCGCTCTGCAAGGAGGCAGCCAAGGCTGAATGCAGCCTTTCTCTGCAAGCTGTTTGCACTTTACTTCAATAACATATCTCTCCGAACGTCGGCCTGATTTGCGAAGACACGCATGCATTTTCGGAGTTGGGCTGAAGCACCCCCC
>JAQZBX010035742.1:0-24444 GCA_029593785.1 Cabassous unicinctus
CTGGGCTCTCTCTTGTAGATGCTTGTTTTCTCTCTTTTTCTTTTTTTGTGCCCTCACTTGTTTATAAACATCTATTATAGGTGAAACAAAACTTACCCATATTATAGATAAGTGTCTATTCACATTTGTTTTCTTATGTTCGCGATACTTCAAACATAGAGCAGATTTTGCCTTCCTCATTTTCCTGATCAAATTCTCTACTGAGTCCTGATGTCATCATTCAATGGCCCTGCTCCTATTTGTCCTTTCATAACATTTTCACTACTTCACTCCGGGAGGGCTGAAGCCCTTTATTCTTTGTTGTACATTTTTACAGTTTGCTACTTTGTAGCCAGTTATTAAATGTTATTGAATTAGATTGGTCAAACTGATTATTATCTTGTATTTGGCTCCAAATTAGAGATTCAAATAAATTGAGTTAGGCCAGTAGTCTTAAAAATGGGTACCATGCCTTAGAGGTATACAGTTATAGAAAGTTTTAAAGGAATAAATTTCCAGATCCTCAATTTCTACAGTCTTTCCTAAATTTATTTGCCTGAGAACCAGCCTGTGATTAATGAAGTATGCTGTTTTGTTTTTCCAGTCTCTCTGTTCACAATTACCTGTCTCCTTTTCTTTTTTAAAATTATTTTCCTCTTTTTAAATTTTATTTTTAAAGAAGCTTTAGATTCCATAAATTATACATAAATTATTAAATAGAGGGGAATTCCCATCACCCCCTCCCCCTCCCACACTTTCCCTCATTAACAACATCTTTCTTTAGTGTGGTACATTTGTTACAGCTGATGAACACATATTGAAGCATTGCTACTAATCACAGTCAATAGTTTACATTCTAGCTTAGTTTGTACCACACATTTTAATAGGTTTTGACAAAATATATAATGGCCTGTATCTGTCATTGCAATGCCATTCAGAACAATTCCAATATCCCCAAAATGCCCATGTTACACCTATTGTTCCCTTTCCCTCCCCTAAGAAGCTCTGGTGACCACTGTCATTTATATCAATATTACAAGAGCTTCCATTGTTAGAATAATAAGTCTACTTTAATCCATAGTTTCTTTCCCCCCTTATGTTTGTTCATTCCTCAATCTTGAGGACATTAGGATGGTGATGCCCACACTTTCTGATTGAGAGGGGGCTTAGATCCCATGGGGCAGATGGATGGAACTGTCTTGCTTGCCACTATAGATACTCTCTGTTTTTTGGGATGGGCATTGTCCACCATCATCCTTCTGTTAGTTGTCCTGGACAAGTCCAATGAACTGGAAAGTAGGTGTTGCCTGCCACACTGCTGAGAGTCAGGGCTCAACCGGCATATGAGCAAACTGAAGATTTAAGTCTCTGGTACGTGTATTTAATGAGTACAGTGTTAATTATAGGTTCAAATAAAAGGGGCAGAAGAGCCATGAGTAGGGAAATCATAAATGAGTCTAACTCTGTTATATTGGGGAAAAATATTCCAAGGTAAGGCCCACTGACAGGGTGCTGAATTCCTGAGATTGTCTGCCCTGCCTGTAGTGTCTAGATGTCTCTAAAGCCCTCAGGAGCACCTCTGCTTGAGGCCCTGTTTACTGTGGCAGTCAAGGAGATCCTCCTGAGATGTGCATAAGCGTAACCTCTGGAATGACTCCCTGACTCACTTTGAAATCTCTTAGCCATGAAAACTCACTTGTATTTAATATTTCCCCCTTTTGGTCAAGATCTTTTCCAAATCCTTGCTAGTTGGCCTTTGGTAATAATCCCTCGGTGCCAGGGAGTCTCATCCCCAGGAGTCATGTCCCACATCAGTACCCTTCTCCTTTTCTTAACAAAAGAAAAACATATCTCTCATCCATGCAAAACAGATGCAGTACCCTGATGTGTGAAAAACCTCTAGGACAGGGGTTCTTAGCCAGGGGTCTGTGAGCTTGAATTGAAAAAACAACAACAACAGTATTCTTGTGGGGACGTATTGGTGTGGGTGTGATATATTTGTTAAGTAATACACAGAGTAGTGTGGACTTAGTAAGGGGCCTTTAGTTTTCACCTGGCTGGCAAAGGGGTCCGTGGAACAAAAAAAGGTTAAGAACCCCTGCTTTAGGAACTCAAACAGAGGGATATTTGAAATATGATGCCAATGCTAAGAAAGTGGGTGACTGTAATGAGTGGATAACGGGTCTTTTGGTAAATCAAGTGGTTTCTAAATAAAAAAAATATTAATTTTTTGATGATAGATGATTATGTGACACTCTTAAACATATAACTTAAATGGAGTTCAAAGAATTGAGTGACATTGCAAAAACAAAAGTTTTCCATTTCTACCAACTAATGTATTTGAAAACATTTTCTCAGAGGTCCTAGCTATAAACATAAAAAATAGAATTAAGTGATATTCATCCTTGAATATACAAACTAAATGGGAAAAAGTTCCATCTATGAGATGCATTTCTAATAATGTATTTGTGTTTGATATTTGTCAAAATTTATAATTTACATGTATTATTTTGATCAATAGTGAATAAATAATGATTGCAATAATTAAATTAGGAGTAATTTTCTAGCACTTAGAACTTTACAGTTACAGGAAAAAATTTAAATTATATATATAATTTTGTTGCAGAAGACAATGATAAAGTAATTGATAAAATAATTTCAAGCATAAACTATGTTAGGATAAAGTTCTATTGGGGAGTGGAATCAATGTAAATATAAGTTCAAGGAGAAAAAGGAATTTTGTGAAAAATTTAACTTTAAAAATATCTTGTCTTTTAAAAATGTTTGATGGTGGGTGTCAACTTGCTGTGGCATTTAGCCTCCATTGGATACATTTAAAAGAGTGAAAGAGCAGTTTTATTTAAAATGCCAATATTATAATGTGCTGGAAGTTATGTCATTTGCAACTACTTAAACTTAAATCATTTCTTTAAAATTCTTAAATGTCAATTAAAAATGTGTGAGAGGATGTCCAAATCCTTTCAGGGTGCTTGTGAACAAAAGGTTTAAAGATCACTGGGTTAGACCATTGGCTACTTTCTTGGACTCCAGGCCCAAATGGCCTCCTCTTTCCCTTGCCTTTCAGAACTCCCCTAGCTCATTATTTGCTGATGTCATTACTATTCATATAGAAAACCCCAAATAATTTACAATTTATTATAATTGATATTTCACAATTTCTCTCTTTGTAAAATCTAGATAATAATATCAACTGTTTTTATGAAAATTAAATAGGATGGTGTGTATTATCTCCCAACACTGAAATTGGACTGCAGTTCCTCAGCCTCCCCTGTAGCCAGGATGCAGGTTTGTGAACCAGGCCCTGCCAATTTTAGAACTTTCCCAAGATCTTAGTCTGGAGATGAACAATATGTGAAAACAGGAGCCTTCATTTTGCTGGCATATATTGGCTGCAGAAGTATTCAGGTTAAAGGTAGAGGTGGGGGGCAATAGTTGTAAGATTGAATTCTGATGCAGAGGTGCATTTTACAGGTAGTAATCGCTGTTGCACTTATTCAGATTTTAACATTTAATGCTTGGCAGTACCAGTGCCAGTGGTGGTGGTTTTCTTTTTCTTTTTGTAATAATAAACTTTATTTTTAGAGAAGTTTTAGATTACAGAAAAGTTAAATCAAAATTACCTCCAAGCCCCGCGCCTCCCCCTGCCCCCCCCCACCCCAGTGTGGGACATGACTCCCGGGGGTGAGCCTCCCTGGCACTGAGGGATTTTTACCAAGTGCCAACTAGCAAAGCACCTGAAAAAGACCTTGACCAAAAGGGGGAAAGGATAAATACAAGTGAGTTTTTATGGCTAAGAGATTTCAAAGTGAGTCAGGAGTTCATTCCAGAGGTTATGCTTATGCACATCTCAGCAGGAGCTCATTGACTGCCACTGTAATATTACCTCAAATAGCAAGGCTCCTGAGGGCTCTAGAGACATCCAGATACTATAGGCAGGGCAGACAGCTCAGGAGTTTGGTGCCCTGCCAGTGGGCCCTACTTTGGAATTTATGCTGCCCAGTGTGACAGAGTTGGACTCATTTGTGGTTTTCCTACATATGGCTCCTCTGCCCCTTCCATTTGAACTTATAGTTAGTATTAGAGTTGATAGGTGTATGTCCAAGAGACTTAAATCTTTGGGCTGTTCATGTGCCAGTTGGGATGTGAATCTCAACAGAGTTGCCATACTTACTCTCCAGTTCATTGGACTTACCCAGGAAAACTAACAAGGTGATGATAATGGACCATGACTATCATTATTTGATAGTCCCATCTATCTGCCCCAAGGGATCTAAACTCCCTCTCAATTAGAGGTGGAGTGGGCATCACCAACCCTGAATCCTCAAGATTGGGGAATGAACAATGGACTATAGTAGACTTACTGTTATTCTACCATAGACTTATTGTTATTCTATCAATGGAAGAACTTTTATCATTGATATGGAGGCAGTGGCCACTGGAGGTTCTGAGGGGAAAAACAGGTGTAATATGGGGGCATTTTTGGGACATTGGAATTGTCCTGAATGACATTGCAATGATGGATACAGGCCATTATATATTTTGTCATAACTCACAAAATTGTGTGGGACAGAGTGTAACCTATAAGGTAAACTATAATCCATGGTTAGTGGCAGAAGCTCCAGTATGTGTTCATCAATTGTAACAAATGTACCACACTAATGAAGGATGTTGTTAATGTGGGAAAGTGTGGGAGGGAAAGGAAGTGCGGCATATGGGAATCCCCTATATTTTTTAGGTAACATTTATGTAATATAAAGTATTTAAAAAAAAAGTATAGGGGATTGGGGAGTGGATGTGGCTCAAGCAGCTGAGTGCCTACTTCCCACATGGGAGGTCTCGGGTTCAGTCCCTAGTGCCTCCTAAAAACAAAAACAAAACAACAAGCAAACAAATGAAAAAATCAACTCAGGGGAGTTGATGTGGCTCAGTGGCTGAGCACTGGCTTCCCACATAGGAGGTCCTGGGTTCATTCCCTGCCCTGGTACCTCAAAAAAAAAAAATAGGGGAGTCCCATATAACCCCACCCTTCCTACTCTCTCACACACTTTCCCCTATTAACATCTTACATTAGTATGGTGAATTTGTTACAACTGATCAGATCAGTCTTGTGGCAGAGTTTGTGGAAGCTTTGACTTCATCTATTTCTATACCTTCCTAATGATTTTAGGAACTATCTGATAGTTCTTATTAAGCTACTTTTCTGCTTAAATTAGCTTTAGTTTAGGCTAGTTTGCAATAAGGCACTCTTATCAATGCACAATTATTTTAATTTATTTTCTTATCTTAATCACCTATGCTTATTTTATGTAGTTGTGCTGTTTATGGGCAAGATTGGATTTCTGTTTCTCACCAATTAATTTTACTCTAAATAGTCTTTTCATGTTATTTGATTTTCACTGTTTTTTAAAAAAATTATTTTAATGATTATAAAGTAGTACAGCATTTGTTAAATCCATTTTATTGTAGGGCATTTAGGTTATTTCCAGGTTATTGTTATTTTAAACAATGCAGCAATAAACATTTCAATGCATTCAATTTTTTCTTCTTTTGAATCTATTCTTAGGTTCATCCCCATGGGTGGATTTTGTATCTACTGCTATATTGCTTTCCAAAATATTGTCCAACCTTTCTCAGCATAATTTCTCAAGCCTTGGCATGTAGAATATTATCAGAGAATTTTTATGTTCATTGCCTTAATTGTTTATTAGAAGAAATTCTGTGAGATTGACAGGGCAGGTTTTATTTACATCTTTCAGTTGATAATGCTGAGCCCCAGAGTAATCTGTGATATGTACAGTTTGACCTGTTAGTAGCAGAGCTGGCACCAGAACTCCATGATGTCAACACTCTTCCTAATTCTAATGCCTTTTATTTCCACTAAAGGCATAAATAAATCTATTTTTTAATGAAATAAATGACATTTTAGCCAAAACATATCATTGGATTTTTCATGAAGCACCTACCAGGTTCTGGACAGTTCTAAGCTGTGGAAGAGTGAACAAGACAAAGTGAACAAAGTTCTTACCCTCATGGACTTTGCTTTCCAGTGGGCGAGGCAGACAAAGAACAAAGAAGAGAATTTTGCATAATGGCGTCCTCAAAGTTCTAATCAGTAGGTGTAGTCTAGACAGTTTCCATTTTGATGTTTTCATGGAGGTATATCTTGAAAGGTATCGGAATAATCCTAGTTAGGTTGATAGTAATCTTACTTTTAAAATTTACCCATCATACAGTTACAGTTGATCCCACTCAAAGCTTTAGAGGGACACCTTTCCTTTTCCCGAATGAGTCCAATGTGGCATTAAGTGCATTTATGTCTGAGCTACCCAAGGACTTCACTCACTCACTCATTCATTCATGCATTCACTCATTCATTCATGCATTCACTCACTTGTTCATTATTTATTTAATTTGCTGTTTCATTCATCAAAATTTTTTGAAAAGGTTCAACAATTTAGACTTTGTGCTGAACACTGTAGACACAAACAGAAATAAGATATAGTCCTAGGACTTTTGAAGAACTATGAGATGAAGTTTGCCATTTTAGTCTTGTGCCATTATCTGACTGTAGCTTATAGCATTAGAAATAAAGATTGTTTGCTTATTCATCCTCTCATGCTTTTAACTTTGATTTTACTCAATCCTCCTTTTGCTTTGCCAAAATGGAGGTCTCATTTTAACCTTGCTTCTAAGCAAGAACAGTACATACTAAGTATTGTGTCCTTTAAAGTAATCTTGTCATTGCTTTCAAGGTTTGGAGGGCTGAAGAAGCCCAGAAAGTTCAGATACTTCACTTTAAGTTGACCTCACAAAATCCTACACCTTACTTCTGTAGTTTCTCATAATATCATTTTTCCTGAGTGGAATGGCGTTTGAAATATATTGCCTTCCATAAAACCTTGTATTTAAATAACAGCTAATTTGTTTTCTGATTTCTGATCACATTTCTGGTCACAATAAATATCTGTAACCAGTATTGGGAGAATCAGAGAAAGTTGTAGGAATTTTAAGGAGCAGTATGAAGAAGGCTGGTCCCTGGGCCACATACTGAGCACTCATGGGACCAGAAAATGGCATGTCATAGGACGGAGCCCTGTTCAGGTTGCTTTCTTGTTCACTTTCTAATCTCTCAATCTGTTCAAAGTGACAGTGACATTGTAGGCTCAGGGCTTAGAGCAGTGGGAAGCTCATCACCAAGGAGTCATACGATCTTAGAAAGCAATTATGTCTACAGAATTTATGATTAGTTTTGAACAACAATTCTGTCCCTCACCCTCCTTCTGCTCTGCAAAGCTGGGTATCGGTGATGTCAGAAAAAATGCCAGGTGGGTCTTGGCATAGAAACCTGGGCAACTTGTGGCAGCTTGCTAGGTATACATGTGGAGCCAGTGCAGTGGGGCAAATGGCAACTGAGGCAAAAGCTCAGGTTAATGAAAGGAAGAGTGAGAAAAGTAATGATTGCCCCAATTACTCTGTGAGCTCAGTGCTCTGTTCAGATGTCACTGCATTTCTTTGGCCCTCCTATGTTTAGTTTTGTGGCTCAAAAGGGGCTGTGACCCACTGCCTTTCTGGAGGCTCACACTGGCTTATAGTGTCTGAAATCCTGCAGCACTTACATTAAGTATTATATAAATCACACCTTAATTATTTAAAACAGATTTCCTATTTATAGGGGAGGTAAAATAAAAAAATTAAATTATAGGATAGAATAATAAGATAAATAAATCATTCAATTTCATATATTTTACATATACCTATTATGGTGTCAAATGTCTATAAGGTCATGTTGTCCAATTCCAGAGGGAATACATTTTTCTTTTTCTTTTTTTCATCAGAGAAGTGGTAGGTTTACAGAAAAATCATCCATGAAATAGAGTTCCCGTACTACACTCCCCCATTATTAACACTTGGCATTAATGTGGTACATTTGTTACAATTGATGAAAAATATATTTGTGCTATTAACTAGAGTCCATGATTTACATTAGGTTTCACTGTTTGTGTTTTATGTTCCTATGTTTTTTTAAAATTTTTTATTCTAGTAACATATATACAACCCCAAATTTCCCCTTTCAGCCACATTCAAATATATAATGCAGTGCTGTTATTATTTTTTAATAATACTTTTTAAAAAGATACTTAGATTACATAAATGTAACACAAAAAATATAGGGATTCCCATATGCCCCACTCCCCATACCTCCCACATTCTCCCACATAAACATCCTTCATTAGTGTGGTACATTCATTGCAATTGATAAATACATACTGGAGCTTTGCCACTGAGCACGGACCATAGTTCACATTGTAGTCTACACTCTCCCCCACTCAGTTCTGCATGTTATGTGATGATATAAAATGGCCTATATCTGTCATTGCAATGTCATTCAGGATTATTGCCAAGACCCAGAAAAGCCTCTGTATTACAACTGTTTTTCCCTCTCCCTGCCCCCAGAGCCTCCAGTGGTCACTGCCTCCACATCAATGTTGTAATTTCTTCCAATGCTAGAATCACAATATGTCTATAGTAGAATACCAGTAACTCCACCCTAGTCCATAGTTCATTCCCCAATCCTGAGGATTCTGGGATGGTGATGTCCACTCCACCTTTAATTGAGAGGAGTCTTTGATCCCATACAGCCGATGGATGGGACTCTCTTGCTTGCAGTTGTCAGCTCTCTCATTTCCTTGATATGGTGGTTGTCAATCCTCACCTCGTTAGTTGTCCTGGATGAGTCCAATGAACTGGAGAGTAGGTGTTGCAACTCTGCTGAGGTTCTGGGGACAGCTGGCACATGGACAGCCCAAAGACTTCAGTCTCTTGGACGTACACCTACAAACTCCAGCACCAAGTATAGGCTTAAATAGAAGGGACAGATGAGCCATGTGTAGGGAAACCATAATTGAGTCCAACTCTGTCACTCTCAGGAGCACAAACTTCAAAGTAGGGCCCACCGGCAAGGCACCAAACTCCAGAGCTGTCTGCCCTGACCGTAGGACCTGGGTGTCTCCAGAGCCTTCAGGAGCCCCACTATTTGGGGTAGTATCTACTTTGACAGTGTATGAGATCCTGCTGAGATGTGCATAAGCATTACCTCTGGGATGACCTCCCGACTCACTTTGAAGTCTCTTAACCTTATAAACTCATTTGTCTTTACCTTTTCCTTATTTTATTCAAGGTCTTTTTCCAGTTGCATTGCTAGTTGGTGCTTGGTAATAATCCCTCCGTGCTAGGGAGGCTCATCCCTGGGAGTCATGTCCCATGCTGGGGGGAAAGTAATGTATTTATATGCTGAGTTTGGCTTAGAGAGAGGCCACATTTGAGCAACAAGGAGGCTCTCAGGAGGCAACTCTTAGGCACCCTACAATACTAGGCTAAGTTTCAATTTTGAGAGCAAAGGCTCATAAGCATAGTCATCAGTATCAAGGGCCCATCAATGGATCATCCTTCTTTGCCAGTCATTGCCCCTGTACTTGAAGGACTGTTGCTGCTCCATTAGAGAATGTGGCAGAGCTCTCCAGGATGGGAATTCAATATTCTCTCAGTTATTGTGTGAGTCTCCACCCACTGTGACAATGCCCTGTGAACATTTGAACATATTTATATACCTTATATGTATACCCAGGTGAACTTCTTCCCATGTATCCCCCATCACTGACACCCCACACCAATGATCCTCCCCTGCCCTAGGGTGTAACCCTTCTGTGATCCAAAGTATTGCTGGAACCCTTCTGTGATCCAAAGTATTGCTGGAACATATGGCAGCTTTATAGTTAGTTTTTTGAGGAACTGCCAAATTGTCCTCCACAATGGCTGGACCATTCTACATTCCCACCAGCAGTGGATGAGGGTTCCCATTCCTCCACATCCTCTCCAACACTTGTAGTCCTCTGTTTTTTAATAGCCACCAGTCTAATGGGTGTAAGATGGTAACTCACTGTAGTTCTGATTTGCATTTCCCTAAGAGCTAATGATGTTGAGCATCTTTTCATGTGCTTTATTTTATTTTATTTCATTACTTCCATGTGCTTTTTAGCCATTTATATTTCTTCAATGGAGAAGTGTCTTTTCAAGTCACTTGCCCATTTTTCAAATGGGTTGTTTGTCTTTTTATTTTTGAGGTGTAGGACTTCTTTATATGTACTGGATATTAGGCCACCATCAGATATATGGTTGCCAAATATTTTCTCTCATTGGGTAGGCTGCCTTTTTACCTTCTTGATAATGTCCTTTGAGGTGCAAAAGTTTTTAATTTTGAAGAGCTCCCATTTATCTATTTTTTCTCTTGCTGCTTGTGCTTTGGGTGTGAAGTTCATGAAACCATTTCCTATTACAAGGTCCTGTAGATGCTTTCCTACATTATCTTCCAAGGTCTTTATGGTCTTGGCTCTTATATTTAGATCTTTGATCCATCTTGAGTTGATTTTTGTATAAGGTGTGAGATGGTGTTATACTCTCATTCTTTTGGATATGGATATCCAGTTCTCCAAACACCATCTGTTGAAGAGGCCATTCTCTCTCAGTTGAGTGGGCTTGGTGTCCTTGTTGAATATCAGATGACTGTATATTCGAGGATCTATATCAGAACTCTCAATTCGGTTCCATTGGTTGGTACATCTATCAATTCTCAATTTGGTTCCGTTGGTCAGTACATTTATCCTTGTGCCAATACCATGCAATTTTGACCACTGTAGCTTTGTAGTATGTTTTAAAGTCAGGTAGTGTGATTACTCCAGTTTCATTTTTCTTTTTCAATATGTTTTGGATATTTTGGGCCCCTTTCCCTTCCAAATAAATTTCATAGTTAGCTTTTCCAATTTAGTGAAAAAAAAATGCTGGTGTAATTTTTATTGGGATTGCATTAAATCTGTCAATTGGTTTGGGTAGGATAGACATCTTAATTATCTTTAATATTCCTGTCCATGAACAGGGAATATTCTTCCATTTATTTAGGTCTTCTTTAATATCCTTTAACAGTGTTGTGTGGTTTTCTGTGTACAAGTCGTTTACATCTTTAGTTAAGTTTATTCCTAGGTTTTTGATTCTTTTAGTTGCTATTATAAATGGAATTTTTTCTTGATTTCCTCCTCAGATTGCTTGATATTGGTGTACAGAAATGCTACTGATTTTTGCACACTGGTCTTTTATCCTGCCACTTTACTGAGCTCATTTATAAGCCCTAGAAGCTTTGTTGCAGATTTCTCAGGGCTTTCTATGTATAGGATCATGTCATCTGCAAATAGTGAAATTTTTACTTCTTCCTTTCCAATTTGGATGCCTTTTTCCCCTTATCTTGCCTCAGTTCGAGCAAGTACTTCTAAGACAATGTTAAATACAAGCAGTGAAAGTGGGCATCCTTGTCTTGTTCCCAATCTTAGAGGGAAAGCTTTTAGGATTTCACCATTTTATATTATGTTAGTTGTGGGTTTTTCATATATTCCCTTGATCATGTTCTATTCCTATCTTTTGCAGTGTTTTTATCAGGAAAGGGTGCTGTATTTTTTTGAATGCTTTTTCTGTGTCTATAGAGATGAGCATTTGATTTTTTTTCTTTCAGTCTGTTTATGTAGTGTATTACATTTATTGATTTTCTTATGTTGAACCATCCTTGCATATCTGGGATGAAACCCACTTGGTCATGGTGTATAATTCATTTGATCTGTTGTTCAATGCAATTAGCAAGTATTTTGTTGAGGATTTTAGCATCTAGCTTCATTAGAGAGATTGGTCTGTAATTTTCCTTCTTGTGGCATCTTTGTTTGGCTTTGGTATCAGGGTAATGTTGGCATCATAGAATAAGTTAGGCAATGTTCCTTCTAATTCTGTTTTTTGGAAGTGTTTAAGCAGGATTGATGTTAGTTCTTTCCAGAATGTTTGGTAAAATTCACCTGTGAAGCCATCTGGTCCTGGACTCTTCGTAGTTGGGAGGTTTTTGCTGACTGAGTCTATCTCTTTAGTTGTAATTGGTCTATTGAATTCATCAATTTCTTCTTTTGTGAATGTAGGCTGCTTGTGAGTTTTTAGGAATTTGTCCATTTCCTCTAAATTATCCTTCTTGTTAGCATATAATTTTTCAAAGTATCCTCTTATGATACTCTTTATTTCTGTGGGGTCAGTGGTGATATCCCCTTCCTCATTTCTTATTTTGTGTATTTGCATCTTCTTTCTTTTTTTCTTTGTTAGTATAGATAAGGGTTTGTCAATTTTATTGATCTTCTTGAAGAACTAGCTTTTGGTTTTGTTTATTTTTTTCTGGTTCTTTCTTATTTTCTATTTCATTTAATTCTGATCTAATGTTTGTTATTTTCTTCTTTCTAATTCCTTTGGGGTTAGTTTGTTGTTCTTTTTCTAATTCCTCCAGGTGTGCAGTTAGGTCTTCAATATTAGCTCTTTCTTCTTTTTTGATACATGCATTTATGGCTATGAATATCCCTTTCAGCACAGTTTTGGCTGCATCCTATAGGTTTGATATGTTGTATTATCATTTTCATTCATTTCAAGGTAGTTACTGATTTCTTCTGAGATTTCCTCTTTGACCCAATGTTTGTCTAAGAGTGTGTTGTTTAACTTCCATATCTTTGTGCCTAATCTGTTTCTCTGGCCCTTAGTGATTTCCAATTTCATTCCATTGTGGTCAGAGAAATTACTTTGTATAATCTCAATCTTTCAGAATTCATTGAGATGTTTTCTGTGGCCTAGGATGTGGTCTATCTTGGAGTATGATCCATGTGCACTTGAGAAGATTGTATATCCCACTGTATTTGGGTGTAGTGTTCTGTATATGTCTATTTGATCCAGATCCTGTAATGTATTAATCAGAGTCTTTGTTTCTTTATTGATTCTCTGTCAAGTTGTTCCATCTAATGGTGATAATGATGTATTAAAGTCTCCCACTATAATTGTAGAGGCATCTATTTCTCCACTTAGTTTTTCCAGTGTTTGCCTCGTGTATTTTGAGGTGCCCCTGTTAGGTGCATAAATGTATATAGTTGTTCTTTCTTCTTGAAAGATTACCCCTTTTACTAATATATCGTGTCTGTCTTTGTCTCTTCCAATAATTTTGCATTTGAAGTCTGTTTTGTCTGATATTAGTATAGCTATTCCCACCCTTTTTTGTTTATTGTTTGTTTGAATATTGTTTTCCAGCCATTCACTTTCAGCCTCCTTGAATCCCTGGGTCTAAGGTGGGTTTCTTGTAGACAACATATAGATGGGTCATATTTCCTTATCCATTCTGCCAATCTGTGTCTCTTGTCTGGTGAGTTTAATTCATTAACATTCAGTGTTATTACTCTCAAGGAATTACTTGCATTAGCCATATTTTCTTTGAGTTTATGTATGTCATATGTTGTTTTTATTTCTCTTTTTGTCTTTTTAGTTGTTCTTACACTCTCCTCCAACTCTCTCTCTCCTGTTTTCCTCTTTCAACCTGCAGAACTCCCTTTAGTATTTCTTGCAGGGCAGGTTTCTTATTGGCATACTCTCTTAATTTTTGTTTATCTGTGAATATTTTGAAGTCTCCATCATTTTTTAATGCCAGCTTTGCTGGATAGAGAATTCTTGGCTGGAAGTTTTTTCTTTTAGTACCTTGACTATGTCATACCACTGTCTTCTTGCCTTCATGGTTTCAGATGAGAAATCAGCACTTAATCTTATTGAGCTTCCCTTGTATGTGATCGTTCTCTTTTATCTTGCTGCTTTCAGTATTTTCTCTTTTTCCTGAGCATTGGACAGTTTGACGAGTATATGTCTTGGAGTAGGCATGTTGGGATTTATACTGTTTGGGTTGCACTGTGCTTCCTGCACATGTACATCCATCTCCCTCAACAGGGTTGGGAAGATTTCAGCCATCATTTCCTCCAACACTCCTTCTGTCCCCTTTCCCTTCTCTTCTCCCTCTGGGATGCCTATAAAGCATATGTTTATGTATTTTGTGTTGTCATTCAAATCCCTTATTCCCTGTTGGATTTTTTCCTATCTTTTTATCTATCTGTTCTACTATCTGTTTAATTTCAGATATACTGTCTTCCACATCACTAATTCTTTCCTCAGCCTGTTCAAATCTGCTGTTATGTGCTTCCAGTATCTTTTTGATTTCTTGGATTGTGCCATTCATCACCATCATATACGTTATCTTTTTATGTATATTTACAATTTCTTCAGTATGTTTTTCCAGTGTCCTCTTAATATCCTTAATCTCTTTCTTCACTTCATTAAGTTGGTTCATGATATTTGTTTGGACAGCTTTGACTAGTTGTTTAATGTTCTGCATCTCTTCCTGGTTTTTAGTTTGTTCATTGGACTGGCCATGTCTTCCTGTTTCTTAGTATGATTTGTAATTTTTTGTTGCTGTCTGGTCATCTTTTTATCTTGATTGGTTTATTCAGTTGATTAGCTTGTCTCTTTACTCTAGAGTTTTATTTAATTGTTGTTTTTGTGTGCGTGTTACATTTTCTCTTTAACACTTTGTTCTTCTTATTTTATTTCATTGCTGTTGTCTACATTCCCTTGAAGGGAAAAATTAGGGCCAGAGAAAGTGAAAGAGGTAAGAAATGTAAAAGAATAATAATAATAAGAACATTAATTATTAGAAGAGGAACTGTATACGACTTTGGAAAATGAATATTTAACTCATCTAAGCAGTGTAGAGTAACAGGAATAAAAAAGTGGAGTACCAACAATGAAATGGGAAGCTGAATAGAAAAAAATATATAGAATGAATTAAAAGGCCAGAATGATGAGGAGAGAGGGAAAGAGAAAAGAAAAGACAAATAGAAAAAAGTTAATAAAATAAAGAAAACAGGATAGATGGGATAGAAATAAAAACCAGAAAAATTGAGGACTAAACAAAGAGAGGTAGAATATAAGAACAACAATGGAAAGCAGAAGATAGAATGATGAAGGAAGGAAAAGAGATAGCATTGGTAGACAAAATCAATATACACAGAAAAGGAGAAATCAAGGAAGAGGAAACAGCAACCAAGAATCAAGCCAGCAGTACCTTGAGAAATTTATCTCTTTGTCCAGCTCCCTCCAGATCGATGCCCTGAAGCCTCCTACTCTGTGGGTTCCCAAAACAGCTCACTTGGGCAGGATCTTGTCCCCACTTGGCCATTTTTTTGTGAGAGAAATCTGCCTATGTTCCTTTGAAAGAAAAAAATTAGAACCAGAGAAAAGGAAAGAGATAAGAAGACAAAAAGAATAATGGTAATGATAATAGTAAAAGGTAGGAGAGCATACATACAAGACCTAAGAAACTGAAAAATTAACATGAGTATGAAGCACAGAGGAATAAGATTAGGAAAGTGGACTAGAAACAATGAAACAAGAAACAGAATAGAAAAAGAGATATATAGAATGATTAAAAGGCTGGAATGGTAAGAAGAGGGGAAAAGAAAAGAGAAAAGAGAGAAAGAATAAATTTAAAAAGAGAAAATAAACAGAGAAAAAAGGAGAGAGGGAGAAATACAAACAAGAAAAATTGGAGACCAAATAAAAGAGGTGGAATGAAAGAACAACAATGGAAAACAAAAGATATAAAGATGGAGTGAAAAGAAATAGCATAGGTAGAACAGATCAGTAGCCGAAACAACAACAACAAAAAAGGAAAATAAACAAGCAGAGAAACAAAGGAAGGGGATACAAAACAAGCAAGAAACAAGACAGCAGCAACTCGTTTTTTTAAAAAAGGAGACAGAAGGAAAAAAACCATGAAAAACAGCCTTCTCTCTTAGACCCCTAAGGATCTTCTCAGGCTGCTTGTGTTCCTCAATCACCCACCCTGCAGCCTGCCCTCTGCAGGGTTTGAACTGGTTTTAGTGATTATAGTAAGGGAAATTAAAAAAAAGGAAACTTTTTTTTTTCAAGAAAAAATAAGAGATCCAAGTAAAGCTAATATAAAGAAAATATCTATATGTACCCTGTCATAAAGTTTCAGTTGGATGCCTGATAATCTGTTGAATCACTTCTCAAGGAATAGCCAGGAATTGAACCAGGGACTTCATATATGGTAGGCAGGAATTATTCCACTGAGCTATTTTGACTCCTTGAGCTAGTTAGTCTCTCAGAAGGCTATCCGCCTCTTTTCCCTTGGGCAGGTTAGATCCCCTGCAGTCATCTGGGTGATGCTGATCGCCTCCTGTCTCTGCCTCCTCACTGATGTAATTCCTCTCTTTACCTAGGTGGCTGGGAGTGACTATCAAACTGAGGCGATCCCCCTCACATCTCCCTGTCGAGTTGGGGTCCCTTCCTATATTCAAGGGGGCCCAGCTGGTTAAACTCACCACAGAAAAATCACTCTCCACTCTCCAAAACCCCTCTTCCTCACAGGGAATCTGCCGTGACACTCCTGTTTGGAGAATGGGGCTAGGGTCTCTACCTAGTTTGTCCACTCTGAGGGCCAGCCACTGAGGTAGGCAACCCACAATGATTCCTGGCTTCCCTATCTTTCCAGTACCCTCCTAGATGATATACTCAAAGCACCTTCCCATGGAGGTAGACGTCTGCTCTGCTCTCAGATACAATTCACCAGGAGTTTTACCCTTGCTTAATATCTTGGGGGAGGGGGAGGGGAGCCCTTCCCAGCAGCCAGAAGGTTTAATAACTCACGATTACTTGTTTTGGCTTCTTCATATCTCTGACTCTCACTCTTCTGGGAGTTCGTAAACAGTGTCTTGGTTTGCTGTGCCCCAAAACAAGTCCCCACGGCAGCCTCTGGCTTTTTCTTTGTTGTTTTAATGAGAGCTAAGACTTATATGCCTAACCCATTGGCCATGTTCCCATCCAGTCCTGTTAATTATGTTCACAGTGTTGTGCTACCATCACCACCATACATTATCAAAACTTTTCTATCACTCCAAATAGAAACTCTATGCAATTTAAGCATTAACTCCCCATTCCTTACCACCACCTTGGATTCTTTGTAACCTATATTCTAGTTTCTGACTCTATGAATTTGCTTATTCAATTTTTCCATATCACTAGTAAAATAACACAATTAAGACAAAAGACTATAGGTAGTGGGAAGATAAGGTCAGTTTATTAGTGAGACCTGAGGGTTAAAAGAATGGGGATTTTATAACCATTATTCAAGGATTCTTAGAATTCTTAGAATTCATAATCTGTTGGTCCTTCTCTAAATTTTAGATACCACCGTGGAAAAGGTGCTATTTGGCTTGAAGATAGTAGTTACAAATTTTTTTGTGCAGATACCTCTGGGTGTTAGGCTGGTTAATCTGTTGCACGGAGTGAAGGTGAGAGTTCTGCAGACTGTCAAATAAAAGACAAATTTTAAGAATGCAGAAAAGAGAGACCATTTATTTATCATAAGGGGATAATTTGCAAATTGGGGAACACTCAATGCTGAGACAAAAGGACTCTGTTTTTCTCTGAGAAAGAGGTGGCTTGTAAAGTGAATAAAGCAAGGTTACAAAAGAAAAAATAAAATTAGTTAAAAAAAGGAAGAAAAGTGAACCTTAAAAGGGGTTGGAATACTCCTTAGCCTCAGTTTCTGACAAAGTCCTGGTTTCAGGGAAGTCAAGGCTCAGGGTCAAATAATGTTAGAAAGTCCTAGCAGTTCTGCAAGGTCAACGAGCTCCATATAACTTGTTTCACAGGTAACTTGTCTTAGGCATGTGTGGGTGACTTTAAGGTGCACAGACAAATTAGCTTTTACTTTAGTCTTGTGCAGACAAGTTGGCCTTCGCTTTAGACACAGATGGAAAAGCTGGCTCTAGGCCCCTGCCAATTCATTTAACAGTTCTTAATGTGAAAGGGATAACTACCCTAATTCTTTCCCCACGCACAAAGAGGATACTTCTGAAGAGGTGGCCATCCTCCTAGTACAAGAGACGTTAGATTAGCTTTATTGCTGATCTGACAAATACATCAAATTTAATACCATTAATACAGAAAATGATTGATGTGGTGATCCAAGGGCTCACAGATCTTGGATCGTTTATATAACTTTGGTCTTGAGAAACCAAGGAATTAGACAGGAGTTCTGATTGACATGCTGACTTGGTTGCTACACATGGAGCTCCATAATGGTAAAAAGATCTATTCCATATAAAAGAAAGTATGCATACTGAGGAGAAACTTAAAAAGCAAGGGGATTGGTGGGGCATGAAAGAAACAATAACTGGCTTAACTGAGTGGAACTGCTTAGATCATTTTTTAAAAATTATATAAAAAAGACATGAAATGATTTCTTCTAAGGAATTAATAGAGCATTATTAATTTTTGTGAGGTGGGGAAGCAGAAATCCTACCTCTTAAAGCATCTTGGCAAATTTTCTCTAATAAGGATTATTCAGAAATTTAACAGGCACAATTTGCATTCTCATGGAATGGAACTTAGTATACATTTACTATATTGCGACAGGAATACCTGGATACCTTGGCATATTGCAATAATCTAGTGAGGCAGGATTTGGATTTACTAACCATTAAGAACAAGATAATGTACCACATTGATGATGATATAGTGAAAATTGCTTCCTCAGAGGATGAAGCTCAAGAGGAGATTAGAACTATAGTGTCACCTATGACAAATAGAGGCTGGCTGGTAAATCTAGCTAAATTCAAGGTCCATCCAAGTCTGTGAAATTCCTGGGAATTACATGGGCTGTAGACATCACTCAAACTGTGAAAAATATTACTATCTCTCACACACCACGACAATAAGCATGAAGTTCAGAGAATAGCAGGTGAAATCTATTGGTGAAATCACATTCCTCTTCTAGGAAGCTTGTTGGCCTCTAACCACAAAGCCACCTCAAGGAAATCTGAAGTTAAGTTGGACCCTAAGCTGAAACACACATTGAGAATGGTGAAGCAACCTGTTCTTCTGATCCCTTAACATCTGGCTCTGCAAATGATGCAGAGGTTTCTACCAACAGAAAATACGCAGTCTTAGGAATTTCTGAGGACTTTGGCAGAAATCAAGTTGGCTTTTCTGAGGAGGCATTTTGGGTTTTGGACTAAAAAAAAAATGGCTAGAGAGCAATATAGTGGAGTAAGAAGTCCTACACACCCCTCCCTCCCTGAAGCATTGAAAACCAAGCAGAAATCGTCAGAACAAACTTTTCAAGACCTCTGGAAAACATAGAGAAACAGCAACCAAATGAGTGTGGACTCAAGAAAGAGACAACTTAAAAATGGTAGGAAAATTGCATGGTGCTTTTAGGAACACTGCATGGTGCTTTTACTTGCCTTGGCTTCACCCTTTCTCCTAGCTCAAGATGCATCTGTGGGAAGGCAGCCCATGTTCCCAGTGTGGGTTCCTGGTATCTAGATATGGAGGGAGCAGAGCACACCTAATGCAAAAATTTAGCACATTTGTATATATGTTGTGGCTCCCAGACAGACTTAGGGCATTGAATCAAAAACTCACTTGAGGTGGAGAAGCAGGATGGAGAAGTGGCACAGAACTGAGCAAATTGCCATCACTTGAGGTGAGACATACAGTACAGTACCTGGGGCCTGGGAGGAGGAGAAGCTGAAGAGAAAGGTGGGGGTGGTGGTGCAGAAATTAGGATACCCAGGAGCATTAATGTACAATGGGGAAGTGAAACTACTGTGCATGTCCAGAGCAAGACACATGTTCAGAAAGATATGAGAAGGCTCTAACATAAATCTCAGCTGATTTATAGGGTCCACTTATTCTGGGCTAAGCATTTAAGGAAAGCTTCAACACAGAGCCAATTTATACTACAGCCTTCAGTAACAACAATAATAATAATAATAGCCACAAACCCTGGGAAATGGTGAGAATCTGACTTCCAGAGTTAATGCATCAAAATATTCAAATACCCAGACTTCAAAAAATAATAAGGCAAACAAGGAAACAGGAAGTTCAAAGGAACAACATAAAGCAACAGAAAATATCCTTGAGGAAACTCAGGCATTGGAATTACTACTCAATGACAATTAGTTAACTCTCCTAAATAAGCTCAAGGAGCTAAAGAAAATATGAACAAAGAACAAAGGAAATCAGGAAAATGATACATGAACAAAAGTAGGATTAAATAAAGAGATAGAAATTTTAAAAAGGAACCAAAGAGAAAGTCTGGAGATGGAAAGTACTTTAAGCGAAATAAAGACATTCATTTTAGGAATTCACAACAAATTTGTACAGGCAGAAGAATGAATAGACAAACTTGAAAATAAGGAAATTGAAATTATTCAGTCTGAGGAACAGAAAGAATAAAGAATGAAAAAAAGGTAACTGGTCCTAAGGGACCAGTGGGATACCATGAAGCATACCAATGTATGCATTATGGGAGTTCCAGAAGGAGAAGAGAAAAAGAAAGGGGCAGAAAGAATATTTGAAGATGAAATGGCCAAAAACTTCCCAGATTTGACAAAAGACTAATATATAAATCCAAGAAGCTCAATGAACTCCAAAGAGTATAAACTCCAAGATACATACACTGAAAGACACTGTAGTCAAACAGTCAAAAGCTAAAGACAAAGAACACAATCCTAAAAGCAACAAGAGGGAAGTGACTTATCACAGGAAAGATATCCTCAATAAGATTAAGTGAAAAATTTTCACCAGAAACCATGGAGACCAGAAGATGATATAATAATATATTTAGTGCTGAAAGAAAAATCTTTCAACCAAGGATTCTATATCCAACAATATTGTCCTTCAAAAATGAGGGAGAAATCAAGACATTTTCAGATAAACAAAAGTTGTAGGAGTTCATTATCACTAGAATGGCCCTACAAGAAATGCTAAAGGGAATCCTTTAGAATGAAAGGAAAGGACTCTAGACAGTAACTTGAAGCCATATAAAGAAATAAAGATCCATGATAGAAGTAACTACATGGGTAACTATGAAGGCCAGTATTATTGTATTCTTGATTTGTAACTCTACTTTTTGTTCTTAAATGATCTAACATACAAGTGAATAAAAAATAATCATAAATCTATGTTATTGGGCACATAAAGTATAAAGATATAATTTATGACAAGAGCAACATAAAGTGGAGCATGGAATAACATCTGTATGCTACTGAAGTTAAGTACCATCTGAAAAATATATGGAAGAGAAAATGAGAAAGGCATCAAAGTGTTTCACTACAAAAGATCAACGAAACACAAAAGAAGGCAGCAATGGAGGAAATGAGGGACAAGAAAAGGTATGAGACTTACAAAATGTAAATGGAAAAATGGCTGAAGTCCTGCCTTGTCAGTAATTACTTTGAATGTAAATGGATTAAACTTTCAAGTTAAAAACAGAGATTGGCAGAAAGCATAAAAAAGCGTGATCTAACTATATGCTTTTTCCAAGAGTTCACCTTAGATCCAAAGACACAAAAAAGGAGGCTCTTTGGCATACTCAAATTAAAGTATATTTAGAGGTGATTGCTACCTATATGATATTATCCTGGGAAAAATTGAGATAGGGCATATGGCTAGGCCCCCAAAAGACTTAAGATCCAAATTAAACTTAGGCTTAAGCCTAGGGTTATATTCCAATCCATGGTAGCCTTTGGTATATTGCAGGTGGGACCTTTTGATTAGGTTACTTCAATAAGGTGTGGCCCAGGGTAGGTCTTAATCCTCTTACTGGAGTCCTTTATAAAAGAATGAAATTCAGATGAAGAAGGAGAGAGAGCCACAGAACCAAGGAGCTGAAAGTAATGAAACCCTGGAAAGAAGCGAGAGCCTAGCAGATGCCACCATGTGCCTTACCATGTGACAGAGGAGTTCAGGATTGCTGGCAGCTGGTCTTCTGGGAGAAAGCATCACCTGATGATGCCTTGATTTGGACATTTCTCTCAGCCTTGGAACTATAAGCTTGAAAACTAATAAACTCCCATTTCTGGTATATTGCTTTTGGAACCTAGCATATTAAGACAGTAATTATACTTTTTCTTTTCTTTTTCCTGTTCTATAAATAGTGCAAAGATGCAAAAGGAGGTATGATCATGAGTAGTTTATAACCTTGACCAAGAGCCAGCTGTTAGAATCTGGAGGGTAGAGTTGCTGTAGCTGGACTGGAAAAGCTCTGTCTTTATCTCTGGGGCCTTGTGGATGTTTGGCTTTGACTCTTGACCAAGACCAGTGTCAGAAACTCCCTGGGCAGCCCTCAGGTCAGTTTATTTATTGATGATTTATAACTGTCCTAACCTGGCTTGTCTATGTGACCAGAGGGGCATTAAAAACCCCACTGGGAACTTACAATTTAAACTTTCCTGAAGCTAAGATTTCTAGCATACATCTGGGTAGTTCATCTGGAGACAGATTTTGTCTGTATGAAAATGAGAACCCTGGGAGCTTGTGCATGGGATGTCTCTCAGGCCCCAATGATTGTCTGCACACTCTTTCTCTTTGCCTTTAAATGTATAAAGTGAAGATGCTCTGTAGAGTCTGGTGAGTCCTTTTAATTATATGAACTTGAGGAATCTTTGCATTACCCTACCATACTTCTCTAAAACAAAATATGCAAAAACATAAATTTTTATATAATTAGTTCATAAAACTTAAAGATGTTAGCTATTTCATGTTTGATGGAAATATCACTACAAAAATAATTAGTACAAATTCATTAAAATAACACGAATACATGGCAAGTTGTGATAATTAGTAAACATTAAAAAAAGTAAAGGTAGAGATAAAGGCAAAGAGTCTCTTAATGAGATGGATAGGGTTTTTCCTTTCCTTAGTTCATGTTCAATGAATGAATATTCCTTATTTTTACATTTCTATTCTTAATATTTGTTTTTTAAACTGTAAACACAGAGAAATATGCAGGTGACAGACAATTAGTAAATTATTTGAATAAATATGTAGATGACAATGGAAATGATTTTTCCTATAACAATGCTACTCCATTCTTTGATCTCCTTCCAATTTAAATGCCAAACATTACCTAGTGATCTATCATAAAAAATATTTCTAATGACATATCAGGTGAGTATTTAATTACTTCCTTCATCAGTTTTGACGAACGCAAGGAATTGGAAGCCACCTGATTTGCAAAAGATTACTTACCAAGTGGTTGGCTCTTCAGTGTCTCATCACTGAAATCATTATTTTATAGTTTACTTTGGGAGCCAGAGTTTTTATCTACTATGGCCACTGAATTATAGTGTGACTCAATTTCAGATGAGTGAGATTAAATCTTCTTCTATAAAGTGGAAAGAGGAACATCGTGAAAGTGTAGATAGGAAAGAAGAACACGGAGGCACGTTCTTAGTCATGACAATTTGAGAAACAAATACAGAAATTGTTTTCCTTAAAGTCATCCATGCCAGTGTACCCCTTGAAAAGTCTTCATGTACCTTCAGGTGTACACAATCCCAAATTTAAGATTCCTGTCTTATATGATTGCTCTATTTGGATAGAATAATTGGACATGCTGGGCTCCACTGTGTTGTCTTTTGTGGGCACAGTTTCTCTGTTTCCTCATGCTATGCGTTGTTCTTAGGTCTCCACTGGTAGTGGGAGGCAGTGATGCCACGGAGTGTGAGTGGTGGAGATTTGGGAGTTTGATTCAGGCCGCTCCTGTCTTGAATCATGCAGCTACATCTACTTAATTCTGGGGTTCAATATCAGACATATTTGGTTTTCACATTGTGCTACACTCTCTAATTTATTCTCTGTCAGTAATAAAGTTGATAATTTTGTTTTCATCTTTATTCTTTTTTTATTTTAAAGTTTATCTCCCCAAATGTCTCGATAATAGCAGGCCTCATTGGAGACAGTCCTTGCATCCTCCATCCTTAGCACTCAAAGCAGTAGCCTTTTTCTTTTAATTTGAGCTGAGGTTGTGGTCCAAGTCAGAAAGTAGAGTAAGAATAGAAGGTCTGGGAAAAATCCTGGGGTGTCCCTAGTCAGTGGAGAGGGAGTAGACTACGGGCAGGAAGAAGGGTATGGGATAGTGTGCCCAGACAAGAACTTGGCTTTTAGGATGTTTAAGGGTGAGGAAAAGATGAAAAAGAGGGACACATATTCCTCATCCAAGACCCCAAATATCCTATGGGTGAGGTTTCAATTCTAATCTAAGGGATCCCATGCTGTGCTAAATTGGAAAAAAATTCAAAGGCCTAGTTTAGGTTTGAGCTTCAAGCAGTCAGGTTTATTACCTTGAACAAGTCCTGATATCCTATTATTACTCTGATACCACAATTTCCCTATTTTTAAATCTCCATAATATGAAGTGATTTTATGTGAGTTAAATGTTGCTATGTGTATATTTTCTCTATAAAACAAAGTGCTGTAGCATTACAAATTATTATAATAATTTATTAATGTAATTTTTCATATTATTATTTCCCACCTTCAGTGGCTCTATTATTTGCTAAAAATGAAAATGCTGGGAGCAGATGTGGCTCAAGCAGTTGAGCGCCTACTTCCCGCATGGGATGTCCCGGGTTCAGTGTCCGGTGTCTCCTAAAAACAACAAACTAAAGCCAAACAACAAGAAATGAA